>OY740792.1:5468036-5565536 GCA_963514005.1 Raja brachyura | reverse complement strand
CCCACGCAGGTCACGGGGTGAATGTCAAAACTCCGTGCAGACGGCATTCAAAGCCAGGATGGAATGCGGGTCTCTGGCGCTGTAAGGCAGGAATTCTACCGCTGTGCCACTGTGCCGCCCCATCCGTGCTGAATGAGCGAATTGTGCAGTAAACCTACTTTTCCACAACCTCATCGTTCCCCAGCCCCGCACGGCCCGATTTTACCTTCTCCCCAAAATCCACAAACTCAACTGCCCCGGCAGAACCATTGTCTCTGCCTGTTCGTGCCCCACCGAACACATTTCCACATACCTTGACTCCATCCTATCCCCCTTTGTTAAATCCCTCCCCACCTATGTTCAAGACACCTCAGACACTCTCCGTCGGCTCCGCACATTCCGTTGTCCAGGCCCCCATCCTCTCATCTTCACCATGGACGTCCAGTCACTATGCACCTCCCTCCCCCACCAGGATGGTCTCAAAGCCCTCCGGTACTTCCTCGACCAGAGGAGCAACCCATACCCATCCACTGACACCCTCCTCCGCCTAGCGGAGTTAGTCCTTACTCTCAATAACTTCTCTTTTGACTCCTCCCATTTCCTCCAAACACAAGGCGTAGCTATGGGCACACGCATGGGCCCTAGCTACGCCTGCCTCTTTGTCGGGCACGTCGAACAATCTTTGTTCTCGGCGTACCAGGGCCCCACCCCCGACCTTTACCTCCGTTACATTGATGACTGCTTTGGTGTCACCTCCAGCACCCACGCAGAACTGACTGACTTCATCCATTTCACCACCAACTTCCATCCGGCACTCAAATATACTTGGACCATTTCCGACATTTCCCTACCATTCCTTGACCTCACCATCTCTATTGCAGGTGAGACACTCCTGACCGACATCCACTACAAACCAACTGACTCCCACAGCTACCTGGACTACTCTTCCTCCCATCCTGCTTCCTGTAAGGACTCCATCCCCTATTCCCAATTCCTCCGTCTACGCCGCATCTGCTCCCAGGATGAGGTGTTCCACACCAGGTCATCACAAATGTCCTCATTCTTCAGGGAACGAGGGTTCCCCTCCCCCACTATAGATGAGGCTCGCACCAGGGTCTCCTCCATACCCCGCCACACTGCCCTCTCTCCCCATTCCCCCACTCACAACAAGAGCAGAGTCCCCCTAGTCCTCACCTTTCACCCCACCAGCCGGCACATACAACAGATAGTCCTCCGCCAGTTTCGCCACCTCCGCAACTCCCTTGTGAATTCTTCCCTTCCCTCCCGCTCCACCCCTTCCCCGGGCACTTTCCCTTGCAACCGCAAGAGATGCTACACTTGTCCCTTTACCTCCCCCCTCCACTCCTTTCAGGGACCCAAGCAGTCCTTCCAGGTCCGACAGAGGTTCACCTGCACCTCCTCCAACCTCATCTACTGCATCCGCTGCTCCAGATGCCAGCTGATGTATATCGGTGAGACCAAGCAGAGGCTTGGCGATCGTTTCGCCGAACACCTCCGCTCGGTCCGCAATAACCAACCCGACCTCCCGGTGGCTCAGCACTTCAACTCCCCCTCTCATTCCGTATCCGACCTCTCTGTCCTGGGCCTCCTCCATGGCCAGAGTGAGCAACACCGCAAGTTGGAGGAACAGCACCTCATATTCCGTTTGGGGAGTCTGCATCCTCTGGGCTTGAACATTGAATTTTCTCAATTCTGTTAATCCAGGCTGCCTCCTCCCCTTCCTACCTCTCCCTCAGCCCTCGGGCTCCTCCTCCTCCTTTTTCCTTTCTTCTCCCGCCCCCCCCCCCCACCTCCCATCAGTCTGAAGAAGGATTTTGGCCCGAAACGTCGCCTATCTCCTTCGCTCCTTAGATGCTGCTGCACCCGCTGAGTTTCTCCAGCCTTTTGTGTACCCACTGACCAGTCAATGTTGAACTTAGCAAGGATAATGGCTGTTACGTGTTTAAGTGTTTAAGATTACGGAGAGTCGGTCTGTCAAGGAGGACTCTCTCTAACTTCTACAGGTGCACAGTAGAGAGCTTGCTAACCGGTTGCATCGTGGCTTGGTTCGGCACCTTGAGCGCCCTGGAGAGGAAAAGACTACAAAAAGTGGTAAACACTGCCCAGTCCATCATCAGCTCTGACCTTCCTTCCATCGAGGGGATCTATCGCAGTCACTGCCTCAAAAAGGCTGGCAGCATCATCAAGGACCCACATCATCCTGGCCCCACGACCTTCAGGTAGAAGGTACAGGAGCCTGAAGACTGCAACGTCCAGGTTCAGGAATAGCTACTTCCCCACAGCCATCAGGCTATTAAACCTGACTCGGACAAAACTCTGAACATTAATAACCCATTATCTGTTTATTTGCACTTTATCAGTTTATTTATTCATGTGTGTATATATTTATACAATGGTATATGGACACACTGATCTGTTCTGTAGTCAATGCCTACTATATTCTGTTGTGCTGAAGCAAAGCAAGAATTTCATTGTCCTATCACGGACACATGACAATAAACTCTATTGACTTGACTTGTGTTCAGCCTGGTTAATAAAAGGCCTGTCCCACTAGCATGCAACTCTATGCGATTAGCGCGACCTAACGTGGTCGCTTGAGCCGTCCGACATCGCGGGGCCGGTCCCACTTCGATCGCCGGAGCCGTGCGGAATTGTGTGGAGTTCGTCCCGACATCGCGCGGGGCTCCGAAAAACTGACTATGTTCAAAAAATCCGCGCGGCAACGGCTTGTCGGCTCGCAGTCGCCTCGACGCATTACACACCGCCGCGACATCGTGCCTCCGTGAACCTATCTGTAGGTGCCTTCATGACCCTCTCTGTGTGTGGCTCCGTGGCCCTCTGTGTGTGTGTGCCTCTGTGCCCCTCTCTGTGTGCCCCTCTCTGTCCTGGCGAACTTACCTTAGACTTCGCTCCAAGTTCGCCTAACTTTGCGCCGCGTTGCGCCACTCACCCGACCTCCGCGCGGCCCCCGCTTCTAGTTTGATGGCGTTCATCGCATGGAGTTGCATGCTTGTAGGACAGGCCCTTTACTCATTATTCCCTCATGTTTATTGCATCCGCTTGTGTGTGTGTGTTTGTTCACACCACATGTGGAAGACGTTACAACTTGGCGATGAGGATGCGTTAAAACCAGGTGGGAGAGAATGACAGTTGCCACCAAAGACCACCTTTGTGTTGAGCAGTGGCCCACCTCCGGACTCAGGGAAACTGGGGTGGTTGCCAAAGGGATCATCGCTGTGATGGTCACAAAATGCTGGAGAAACTCAGCGGGCCAGTTGAGGCGGGCAGCATCTCTGGAGGAAAGGAGTGGTTGATGTTAAGAGTCGAGACCCCTCATTAGGCTAAGAGTCATTCCCTCCCTCCAGAGATGCCGCCTGTCACGCTGAGTTACTCCAGCATTTTGCACCTATCTTCCAGCATCTGCAGTTCCTTCCTACACATTTGTTCCGCTCTGCTGCAAAATCGCCTCAAGGCACGCCGACTTTGAAGAAGTTCTCCTCCTCGCTCCATGGGAGGTCCTTCTCCCCCCCAACTCTCAGTCTGAACAAGGGTCTGGACCTGAACCGTCATCCATTCCTTCGCTCCAGAGATGCCGCCTGTCCCGCTGAGTTACTCCAGCTATCTTCAATGTAAACGAGCATCTGCGGTTCCTTCCTACACATAACTGCGATGGTATCAGTCTCTTGGGAGCGATACAGTTATTGAATCATAGAACAACACAGCTTGGAGACAGGCCCTTCAGCCCTCTTTCTACATGCTGGCCAAGTCGGCATTCTGGGCTAGTCCCATTTGCCTGCAATTCCCCATATATCTCTGATTTAGTTTTATTTATTATTGTCACGTGCACTGCGGTAGAGTTTAGTTTAGTTTAGAGATAGACAATAGACAATAGACAATAGGTGCAGGAGTCGGCCATTCGGCCCTTCGAGCCAGCACCGCCACTCAATGTGATCATGGCTGATCATCCACAATCAGTACCCCGTTCCTGCCTTCTCCCCGTATAATACAGGTAGGAAACATGCCCTTCGGCCCACCGAGTCCACGCTGACCAGCGATCTCCGCACATGACCACTATTCTACACATTAGCGACAATTTACATTTATACCAAGCCAATTAACCTTCAAAACTGCGCGTCTTTGGAGAGTGGGAGGAAACCGAAGATCTCGGAGAAAACCCACGCGGTCACGGGGAGAACGTACAAAATCCGTACAGACAGCACCCGTAATCAGGATAGAACCGGGGGTCTCTGGCACTATCAGCGCCGTAAGGCAGCAACTGAAGAAAGCAAATGGCATGTTGGCCTTCATAACAAGAGGAATCGAATATAGGAGCAAAGAGGTCCTTCTGTAGTTGTACAGAGCCCTAGTGAGACCACACCTGGAGTATTGTGTGCAGTTTTGGTCCGCTAATTTGAGGGAGGACATTCTTGCTATTGAGGCAGTGCAGCGTAGGTTTACAAGGTTAATTCCTGGGATGGCGGGACTGTCATATGCTCAGAGAATGGAGCGGCTGGGCTTGTACACTCTGGAGTGTAGAAGGATGAGAGGGTTCTCCCCATATATGTTTCAGGTCAAGAACCTTCTTCACCTAAAGGACGCCAGTCTATTAGAAAGGCCTTCTTCAGTCAGAGGGTGGTGAACCTGTGGAATTCATTGTCGCAGACGGCTGTGGAGGCCAAGTCATTGGGTGATTTTAAGGCGGAGATTGATAGATTCTTGATTGTTAGTGGTTATGGGGAGAAGGTAGGAGAATGGGGTTGCAAGGAAAAGATAGATCAGGCGTGATTGAATGGCGGAGTAGACTTAATGGTCTAATTCTGCTCCGATAACTTGGGTCTAGCAGGTACCCCACTGTTCCACCCAGCCAGTTGTGGCACTGTGATAGGATTGTTCTGAAAGCCAGCATGGACTCGATGGGCTGAATTGCCTCCTCCTGAACTGCCATTGGGAATCATGCACCACTCCAATGCTTCTTATATCCTTACAATGCATAGGAAGTTCGCCATGTCCCCAACAACTCTCAGCAACATCTACAGCTGCGCCCAGAAAGCATTTTGTCGGGATGTATCGCAGATTGGTTTGGGAGCAGCTCCGTCCAAGGCCGGAAGAAATTGCAGCGAATTGTGGACGCAGCCCAGAACCATCACACAGACCAACCTCCCTTCCGTTGACTCCATTCATACCTCGCGCTGCCTCGTCAAGGCCAGCAGCATAATCAAGGACCAGTCGCACCCCGGCCACTCCCTCTCCTCCCCTCTCCCATCGGGCAAAAGGTACAGAAGTGTGAAAACGCACACCTCCAGATTCAGGGACAGTTTCTTCCCAGCTGTTATCAGGCAACTGAATCATCCTACCACAACTAGAGAGCAGAGCTGAACTACTATCTACCTCACTGGTGACACCCAGACTATATTTGATCTGACTTTGCTGGCTTTATCTTGCACTAAACGTTATTCTCTTAACATTGAAACCTGTACACTGTGAATGGCTCGATTGTAATCATGTATTTTCTTTCCGCTGCCTGGTTAGCCAGCAACAAAAGCTCTTCACCGTATCTCGGTACACGTGACAATAAACTAAACGGACCTAAATGAAGGAATGAATGAATCGATACATCATTGTCAGATGTGACAAGTCACAATGAATTTCTTAACCCAAGGTATGCCAATAGACGCCACATAAAGGGTGCTTACAAAGTTACAAAGTATCCGCGCCAGGCTCCCCTTTGTTCTCCCCTCTCCCCATCTGTTCTCCTAAGTACCATGGTACTCACAACTTGTCGCTTTACCTTCCCTCCTCGACTCCATCCAAGGACCCAAGCAGGCTTTCCAGGTGCGGCAGAGTTTCACCTGCACCTCCTCCAACCTCATCTATTGCATCCGCTGTGCTAGGTGTCAACTGCTCTACATCGGTGAGACCAAGCGCTTTGCCCAACACTTCCGCTCAGTTCGCATTAACCAAACCTGATCTCCCGGTGGCTCAGCACTTCAACTCCCCCTCCCAATCCGAATCCGACCTTTCTGTCCTGGGCCTCCACCGTGGCCAGTGAGTGCCACCGCAAATTGGAGGAGCAGCACCTCATATTTCGCTTGGGTAGTTTACACCCCAGCAGTATGAACATTCACCTCTCCAATTTCAGGTAGTCCTTGCTCTCTCCCTCCTTCCCCTCCCCTTCCCAGCTCACCCGCAGCCTACGGTCTCCGCCTCTTCCTTTTTTCTTCCTGCTCCCCCCTCCCCCCCCCCCCCCCCACATCAGTCTGAAGAAGGGTCTCGACCCGAAACGGCACCCATTCCTTCGCTACATAGATGCTGCCTGTGCCGCTGAGTTTCTCCAGCTTTTTGTCCACCTATGGTGCTCACAACTCATGGTCTACCACAGGAAATAGTCAATGACCACAGACCTCAATGGAGCTTGAGGCTCTTTCACGCTCTTGGTTGGTTTCAAGTAAGCCTTAGTGTCATACGCACCCAATGCTTCAAAAGGGCCACCTGGATAAGTCAAGAGTGTTTTAATGTCATATGTCCCAGATGGGACAATGAAATTCTTACTCGCTGCAACACAACAGAATATGTGAATATGTAAACATAGTACATAACGGGGGAAGAGAAAAAAAAGCAAATATAGTGCAAATTACGAATAATATTAGTAAGATTAAATGAGAACTTACCAGTTTGAAGTTTGATCGTTATTTTATGAGGAGTTACGTTGAGGGATTACATGAAGAAGGCCGTCTCCACGCATGCGCGTCAATCTTCAAAGCAGCGGTGTGAAGTCACAGAAAACGTTGTTGAACTAAAATAGTAAGATTATAGTTGCCTAGAACTTACAGAAAGATCGTTAAGTTACGAGAGTAGGGAGCGGAGGGCACATAATCCCTCAACGTAGCTCCTCATAAAATAACGATCAAACTTCAAACTGGTAAGTTCTCATTTAATCTTACTATTTTACTTTGGAGTCGCGTGAGTGACTGCGTGAAGACTTTGAAGCTCTGTGATTTCATGCCGAGGAACGAGTCCACGCACCACAGCTGCATCAATTGACCAGAACGAGTGAGAAAATTAATGCATTCAAAACATGACATGTTTAACAATACTATTGTTTTAATAACACGAAAGAAAATAAACAGTGACCCCACTCACCCAGGGGGAAACTGTGAAACAGAACTTAAAACAGAATCAGCAAAAATCCCGGATCTGGCGATAGGCTCATTATAAAACCTCTGGTACGTCCTCTCATTCGACCATCCCGCAGCCACCAGAATATGGTCAAGAGGTACGTCCATATCCCTGGCTGCTGATGTCGATGCAGCCCTGGTGGAATTAGGTTTAAAAATGTCAGTGTCCACTCCTGCACCCGCCAGAACCTGTTTAATCCATCTAGAGATGGTCTGCACCGTAACCTGTTTGTGAGGTTTGGTGTAGCTGACAAAAAAGGAGAGTTCCGAGCCTCTCAATCTCTTGGTGACCTTTATGTATTGGGCTATAGAGACCCTGTACCCCTGGCCTGCTCTGCTTGACGAGATCCCGAATGAAAAAGGTGATGTTATTGCAGGAAGAACTCATACCGTCCAGTCTGAGTTTATGTAGCGTCTGGACCCGTTATGCTGAGGCCAGGGCCATGAGCATAACTACTTTCAATGTAAGGTGGTGTAGGGACAGAGATGAAACTGGTGCCCACTGATGGAGCAGCGTGAGGACCACATTGACATCCCATATGTGTGTGTACCCAGGTCTAGGTGGAGTGGAGTTAAATACGCCCTTCATAAATTTGGTTAGTAAAGGGTGGGACTATACCGTGTGTTAGCTGACCCCAGCCGTAAATAATTGGACAAAGCACTCCGGGCACTGTTAACAGCACTGTAACTAAGTTTGTTATCATGAAAAAGTGACGAAAGAAATTCCAAAACATCCATGATTGAAGCTGTGTGATATGAAATGTGAGAGCGGGAACAGTACATCTCCCATTTTCTTATGTGAGAGATGTACTGTTTCTGTGTGCTCTTCCTCCAGGCCGCAGTGATGACATCAACGGTACGCTCTGAAAGCCCGAGCCCCAGGAACGGTCTCCTCAGAGTCTGCAAACCAACAAATTTATACAGTCATGAAGAGGGTGGCTTTCCCCTGTCACTGGGCTTACCAGCAGATTCCTGCTCTTGGGCACTGCCATAAAAGGCTGTGTATTAAAGCTAGAACCAGAGGGAACCAATGCTGTGTAGGCCAGTCTGGCACTACCAATATGCCACCGCAATGTAGCGGAAATGCATCCACCGCTACTGCCCCTGGGTCTGGCTCCCATGACACGTAAATTGGTAACTGATGATTAAGCCTGGAAGCAAACAGATCAATGTCCGGTACACCATAACGAAGGACAATATCATGAAACACTTCATGATTTAACATCCATTCTTTGTTATCATTGAACTCTCGAGACCTGGTGTCTGCCACCGTGTTATATCTACCTGGTAAATAGATAGCTGAAACCCAGATGTTCCTCGCAATACACCAGTGCCAGAGGAGATTGGACAACCTATCACAGGATGCAGACTTACTGCCACCTATGTAATTAATGTACGCTACTGCGGTAGTGTTGTCAATCTGAAGTTGGACATGCACATGATGCATGTTGGTACAAAGAGCCTTTAACCCATAGAGTTCTCCCAACAACCAAATAGTTAATACCATTATTGAAGCATGGATGCTTCCTGCAAATCCCATCTGCCACCGCAGCTCGAGACAGTAGCGGTAGCACCCCATCCTATTGCACTGGCATCAGTCTGCAGGATAACTGACGGTGTATTGACTGAAATGGTACTAGAGCAGCACTGAATATTGGCAATCCACCATTGTAACTCAGCCAGAGCCTCAGCTGGTAGCTGCATGGGTCTATTGAAACAACCTCTCTGAAGCTTAAGTGCCTGTTCCTTTGCACGCTGCAAGTTTTGGTAGTGCAAAGGCCCGAACTGAACAGCTGGAAATGCTGCCACTAATTTTCCAATTACCCGAGCCATATGTCTAATAGAAGGGTGATTATCAACAATGAGTTTCCTGCAGGCTTCAATTAACTCTAATTGCTTGCCCCGAGGCAGAGTCACTGACATGTGTACTGAGTTAATGGTGAATCCCAAATAGTCAATTATCGTAGATGGCACCAATTTAGACTTAACTGGATGGATTATGAATCCTATCTTTTCGAAAATGAGTTTTGTAGCTGACACAGATAATTCAGCTAATCGAAATTCCCCCCAATGACTCAAATGTCATCCAAATATGCCATGACAATATGATTCAGTGCTCTGAGTAACCCCAGGACTGGTTTTAGCAATTTTGCGAATAGTCTGGAAGCTGAGGTTAATCCATTAGGTAATGCTTTAAACTGCCACAACTGATCCATCGTTAAACTTCAAAAATCTCCTGTGCTGTTCATGAATGGCCACTGAATGGTAAGCATCTTTAAGGTCAATGCTTGCCATATAACATCCCTTGGAAAGCAGTTGTTTAGCAGTGACAAAAGTTTCCATTTTGAAGTGTTTATACTGCACAAAGGTGTTAAGCTCAGTCAAATCTAGGATAATTCCACATCCTCCATCCTTCTTTTGCCTAGTAAAGATATTGGACACAAAATGATAAGACTCACGCCTTGCCCTCTCAATTACCCCCTTTTTGAACAAAGAGTCAAGTTCTCTTTGTGCACTGATACACTCCTGTTGTGAAAACACGAAAGTACGGCCAGGTGTATGCTGAGTGGGTGGAGGGAAGTCAGAAATAAACTAAATTTGGAAACCTTGAATACTGTGCTGTATAAACGGATTAGGTGTTATCCACTGCCAATCATTTAAGAAAAATTGCAGTCTCACATACCTTAGAGTTTACCGGCGGTGATGTCGCTGCTTCTGCCCCAGAGGTCTGGGGGGTAGGGCAGCTGGAGCGCACCGCATCTCGAACATGGCCTGGCTCGGGCCTTGCCCTAAAAAAGGCCTCTGTGTCTGTTGCTCCGCACCTTCGGAGGCACCTTCATGGAGCCAACAGCCTTTGACTCCTCATCGAGTTCTTTAACCTGTTTGGTCAAGTCTTCTCTGAACAGGAGGTTTGGGTGTTGTACATTCCCCGACTTACATAGCCCAGCAAATTTAGGATTTATAGCCGGACGGATGGCATTCTTTCTAATGCAATTGATTTCAAAATGTGCATTACACATTAATGCCATCGCGTCCTGCTGTGTATCCGAGAGAGGCGCCCCTCCACTGACCTAGCAAAGTCCATGATGCCCGAGGTGAGTAGCCGGAGTACTCTTTGGATTTTAACCTCTTGGGCTCGGACGCTGCTTCCAATGTGCCCCCAAATGGATTGGTTAACAATGGGGATACTCAGCGAGGCACAGTTTAGTGGAGTATTATACGTGGCAGTGGTCTCCTCCATCTTTTGTTCTTGCAGTGGATGGGAAGCCATGTAATTGATGTTCACTGCGAGCTCTTCATCCAATGGCTCACCTGTGAGGGCTGGGACCGCAAATTTGGATGCAATAGACAGTGCTCCCGATGGTCCGTGTAGCCCAACTGTGCCTCCGTACTCCGGGTCAGCGTAGCACTGACCTCGTACGCTCCCGTCATCTGACAGGGAGATATTATGCAGCCCTGACACAAGGCGCTGCTGCCTCGGGTTCCATATACTCCCCGGGCTCCAATAGCTCCGTCCTTTGGAGCATATCGTGCTGGAGTAACCTCTCCACAAGGCTCTCCATATGGGCCAGCCTGCCGGTAGCACTGGGCATAGAAGGAGGGGAATCTTCCACCTCCTGGCCCGACTACTCTGAGTCCAGGGCCCTCACAGACCTTTTAGTGGCTTTTCTCCCCCGTGGAGTAGCCAAGGTGCTTTCTGGCAGCACCAAGTCTGTAGCCGCTGGCTGCTCTGCCAGCAGCCCTGGAGGCGAATTCAGCGGTCGCACGCTGCCCGCAGGCACGTGGTCTTCCGCAGCCGGTGTGGTCGCGGCTCGCCTCTGTACTTTGGACATGTCTCCCACAATCCGAAGCAGAAAATACGGTAAGACAAAACACACTCCGGACCTGGAGCAACGATTTTCAGCAAAGTTTTTAAAACACTTACCCGAGTCTGTTAAACTTACCCGTTGGAAGGAGCGACACGACTGCCAGCCAGGCGTTGCGCGATGCGTCAGACGTAATGACTTGCATGTGTGGGGACGGCATTCTTCACGTAGTCACTCACGTGACTCCGAAGTAATAAATGGTCTTTTGCAGTTCAGAGCTTATTTGTTGTTGTGTTAAATAGCCTGATGGCTGTGGGGAAGAAGCTGTTCCTGAACCTGGACGTTAAGGGCCTGTCCTACCAGCATGCAACTCTATGCGATGAACGCGATCAAACTAGATGCGGGGGCCGTGCGGAGGTCAGGTGATCCCCTGTTCAGGGCCGTTCCCACCAGTATGCGCCTGCATGCGGCAAGCGCGACCAAACAGGGCAGCAGGGGCCGCGCGGAGGTCGGGTGAGTGGCGCAACGCGGCGCAAAGTGAGGCGAACCTGGAGCGAAGTCTAAGGTAAGTTCGCCAGGACAGAGAGGGGCACACAGAGAGGGGCACAGAGGCACACACACACAGAGGGCCACGGACCCACACACATAGAGGGTCATGGAGCCACACACATAGACGGTCACGGAGGCACGATGTCGGGGCGGTGTGTCATGCGTCGAGGCGACTGCAAGCCGACAAGCCGCTGCCGCGCGGAATTTTTGAATATAGTCAGTTTTTCGGAGCCCCGCGCGATGTCGGGACGAACTCCGAACAATTCCGCACGGCTCCGGCGATCGATGTGGGACCGGCCCCGCGACGCCGGACGGCTCAAGCGATCACGTTAGGTCGCGCTCGTCGCATAGAGTTGCATGCTGGTGGGACAGGCCCTTTACAGTTTTCAGGCTCCTGTACCTTCTTCCTGATGGCAGGGGTGAAATGAGTGTGTGGTCAGGATGGTGTGGGTTTTTGATGATGCTGGCAGCCTTTTTGAGGCAGAGACTACAATAGATCCCTTCGACGGTGGGGAGGTCAAAGCCGGTGATGGACTGGGCAGTGGTTACAACTTTTGTAGCCTTTTTCGCTCCTGGATGTTCTCATTGTTCAGACTGTGCCTCAAAGAAGCAAGTCTACAAGGAATTTCCTCCTTCAATATGAAGCCTTCTGTAGTTTGGCAAATTTCCTGTCAAAATATTGAATGACTGCAAATGGGACTTCAGGCGTACACACAGGCCAAACTTCTCATGAGAAGATGATCGCCAGTGAGCACAGCTGGATCTGACCAGGGTGGAACCGAAGCACGATCGGCCGAGACACTGTTTCAAGTCAGGAAGGCTATGAGTCATTGATGATGTCTGAATATTGAATCTTCTCAGCGGTATCTTAACGACAATGTGGGCGGCACGGTGGCGCAGCGGTAGAGCTACTGCCTCACAGCGCCAGAGACCCGGGTTCGATCCTGACCACGGGTGCTTGTCTGTACGGAGTTTGTACGTTCTGCCCGTGACTTGCGTGGGTTTTCTCCAAGATCTTCGGTTTCATTCCACACTCGGAATTTCGTTTGGAATGCGACGGAATTTCGTTTGGAACTGCATATATCAATGTATTTCTAAATGACAATAAAGTTTGTTTGACTTGACTTTGACTTTGACTCCAAAGACATGCAAGTTTGTAGGTTAATTGGATTTGTATAGAAACATAGAAACATAGAAAATAGGTGCAGGAGTAGGCCGTTCGGCCCTTCGAGCCTGCACCGTCATTCAATATGATCATGGCTGATCATCCAACTCAGTATCCCGTACCTACCTTCTCTCCATACCTCCTGGTCCCTTTAGCCACAAGGGCCACATCTTACTCCCTCTTAAATATAGCCAATTAACTGGCCTCAACTACCTTCTGTGGCAGAGAATTCCACAGATTCACCACTCTTTGTGTGAAAAATGATTTTCTTATCTTGGTCCTAAAAGACTTCCCCCTTATCCTTAAACTGTGACCCCTTGTTCTGGATTTCCCCAACATCGGGAACAATCTTCCTGCATCTAGCCTGTCCAACCCCTCAAGAATTTTGTAAGTTTCTATAAGATCCCCCCTCAATCTTCTAAATTCCAGCGAGTACAAGCCGAGTCTATCCAGTATAAATGTAAATTGTCCCAAGTGTGTGTAGGATAGTGTTAATGTGCGGGGGTCGCTGGTGGTAGTGGACTCAATGGGCCGAATGGCCTGTTTCCGCGCTGTATCTCTAAATTAAACTAACTCAAAACCCAAAATGCTGGAGAAACTCAGTGGGTGAGGCAGCATCTCTGGAGAGAAGGAATAGGCTTTGATGCTGCCTCAGCCCCTGAATTTCTCCAGCATTTCTGTCTACCTTCAATTTTTCCAGCATCTGCAGTTCTTTCCTAAATAAAACATTCCAAGTGTGTCTAACCTCGACCTTGTGTATTTTTAGTAGGACCCCTACCCCCTTGAAGCTAGCTACGCCCTCTAGCTCTTGGCATTTTCACCCTGGGGAGAATGATTCTGACTATCTACCATGTCTATCCCTCTCAGAATATCAGGTGTCCCCTCAACCTCTGGGCTTCCAACGTGAATGAATGAATGAATAAGTTTATTGGCCAAGTATTCACATACAAGGAATTTGCCTTGGTGCTCCGCCCACAAGCGACAACATGTCATACAGTGACATACAGTGACATCACCCACCCAATGGCGGAGACTGGGATTGAACCGGGACTGCAGTGCCGTGAGGTATGGTAAGGCACGTTATTTGCTACATGTGCCGAGGCATAATGAAATTCATTTCAGTGCAAGCTGAAGCACTTTGTTCGCTCGCATGTCAGATGACGTATAACTCACTGGTGGCCTCTGTCGCCGTCCAACATGTTGACAGAATTGGCCGCCCGACGCATCACAGAGTGCATAGTGTCGTCGTTTCCGGGGATCGCCACGAGTGAGGCTTCTGTCATCATCTCCGCTGAAGCATAGAAACATAGAAAATAGGTGCAGGAGGAGGCCATTCAGCCCTTCGAGCCAGCACCGCCATTCATTGTGATCATGGCTGATCGTCCCCAATCAATAACCCGTGCCTGCCTTCTCCCCATATCCCTTGATTCCACTAGCCCCGAGAGTTCTATCTCGCTCTTAAATCCATCCAGTGACCTAGATACCTGTTAGATAAACATCTCAGACACACTACAAGTGCATATCAGCGATACACTGAGACAGCGTGCAGTGCCGGAGTAACTTAGCCGGGACAGGCAGCTCCGGAGAGAAGGAATGGGTGACCCTTCTTCAGACCCGTCTGCCTGTCCCGCTGGGTTACTCCAGCGTTTTGTGCCTATCTTCCAGTTAAACTAGCATCTGCAGTTCTTTCCGGACCCCGGGTGCTGTCTGCGTGGAGTTTGCACTGTCTCTCTGTGACCGCGTGGGTTTTCTCCGGGTGCACCGGCTTCCTTCTGTTTACACCAGCATCTGCAGTTCCTTCCGACACACTATGCAGAGTCGCCAAAATGGCCTACTCCTGCACCTATTGTCTATTGTCTATTGCCAGATTGCCGCCATTTTCAAGTCCCAGTTTGTGAAAGGAAAAACTGCAGATGCTGGTTTAAATCGACGGTAGACGCAAAATGATGGAGTAACTCAGCGGGTGAGGCAGCATCTCTGGAGAGGGGGAATGGGCGACTTTTCGGGTCTGAAGAAGGGTCTCGACCCAAAACGTCGCCCATTCCTTCTCTCCAGAGATGCTGCCTCACCCGCTGAGTTACTCCAGCATTTTGTGTCTACCTTCAAGTGCCAGTTGTTGCAAGCGCTGGGATCTTGACCTGACTGTGAAGTAAGTAAGTAAGTACGTTTATTGGCCAAGTATTCACATACAAGGAATTTGCCTTGGTGCTCCGCTGGGTCGGCCTATCCAAGCGTAGCCCGAACTCAGTCCAACCCAGCCCCAGGCTGCTGTAGGGCCTCCAGCGGCCCACTCCCCCCCCCCCCCCCCATCGAAGCTGTCTGCTCACCGGCCCTCCAGCTGGGCTCCCGGGGGCACCTCCATCCGCGGCTGGTTAGCCGGGCATTCCGGTTGGGTACCGATCCACAGCGGACAACCCACGGGTGTGAAGGATATCTCCCAATCTGTGAGGTTTGCGGAAACCTGTGTCTGCTGCGCTGAAAAAATATCGCCAAGAAAGAAAGAAAACATTAGAAGTTCTCACAAGTATGACTGCATCTTGGCTGCACTTAGAACCCCCCCCCCCCCCCCCCTTCCCTCCACCCCTCCCCTACCCTGGCACCCAGTCTGAGTCACTGGAATGTGCACCTGCCTTGGACTCGACTCCCTCTTGGACTTTACTTCCACCAAATCTAAAGGCTTGACTTGGTAAACAGGGCTTAGCTAATTTCCTGTCTCTATATTCCACTTGAACCCATTTTAAAAATATTGTTGCCATAAAAATAGATGCTCTCTGGGATGAAAAAGAAGGTTCTAATTAAGAAGCAATACAGATGCCAACCTGCATGGGAGGTATTGTGGAAAGTCACAGATGGATTTCTGCTATCTTTCGGCATAATCCTATTTCAATAACAATTATTGCTGATGTTTGTCTGGAGTGTGTGTGGGCGTGCGTGCGTGTGTGTTTGCATGTGTGCGTGTGTGTGTGTAAGGTATTCATGTGTGTACTGTGTATATATTTCTGTGTAATGCTGTTTCAAAAACAGTTATTTTCGTGTTTGTCTGATGTGCGTTTGCGTGTGTGTGTATGTTCATAAATGATAGGGGCTGAATTAGGCCATTTGGCCCATCGAGTCTACTCTGCCATTTAATTATGGCTGATCGATCTTTCCCTCTCAACCCCACTCTCCTGCCTTCTCCCCATAACCCCTGACACCCGTACTAATCAAGAATCTATCTATCTCTGCCTTAAAAATATCCACTGACTCGGCCTCCACAGGTCTTCTGTGGCAAAGAATTCCACAGATTCACCACCCTCTGATATTCCTCCTCGTCTCCTTCCTATAGGAACGTCCTTTAATTCTGCGGCTATGAGCTGTGGTCCTAGACTCTGCCACTATGTGCGCCTGTGTAGATGCGTGCGCGTGTGCGTGTGCTTGTGTGTGTGTAAAGTATTCATGTGTGCTCTGTGAGACTCCGCACATGTGAATATGTGCAAACAACTGAGTTTGTTGCAGAGACAAAGAACTGCAGATGCTGGTTTATACACCAGGACACAAGGAATCAGTCTGAAGAAGGGCCCTGACCTGAATTGTCACCTATCCATGTTCTCCAGAGATGCTGCCTGATCCGCTGAGTTACTCCAGCACGTTGTGTACCACTATGTTTGCTTATGTTCCTGTGCTGGAGGACATGGCAATTTGTGTGTGGCTACGTGCATGCGTTGTGTTTGTGCATCGGTATATATGTCTGAGTGTGCATGCGTGTGTGTGTGTTAATCCTGGCTAAATTGGAGCAGCTAGGACCTGAAAATGGGGTAAAGTTTCAGGGTTGCTGGGAGATTCGGTAAATTTGGGGTTGCTCTCTGCAGAGCTGGGCTAAGTTGCAAAGCGGCGCCTGTGCATCTAGAGCTTAGATACAATTTGCAAGAAAAGAATGAGAACATCTGCAAACCCTGTCAATTAGGTGCAAAATGCATAGAATGGATTGGATGGCTGCAAACCAGACATACACCTTGTAAATAATTGCAAATAATGTTGCAGAGTTACACTTTCCCGAGTGTTGATTGGATGAGGTGTTGAGCCTTCTCTGGATTTTCTGTAAATCGGGGTAAATGTATCCAAGTTGACTTCCTCTCGAAGTCCGTTTGAATACAATGTATTGAGCTGTTGGAACTTTGGGGAATACCTGTTATGTACAGGGTTGATTGATATCTGTAATTGGGTTATTAAGAGACCACCACCACGTGGTTCGGCCCCTCGAGGTCCGGGACAATAAAAGTCCGCTATCACGAGGCTCAGTGTCGATCTTCGGGGAGAGCGCTTGGGACTGTGTGACCTTCTGGAGTGTCTCTGTCTGAGCGAGGCGTAGAGGGCTTGAACAGGCAGACACGAGGATCGAACCCGCGGTGGGATAGGTAGAGTAGTTGAACTGTGACGCGCTTTTGGTAAAATAAAGGTTAGGTGTTCCAAGTGCTTGGTTCAGTGCTTTTACTGAAACTAGACTGGGGGGAAGCTGAGAAACGAGCAATTTACATTGGGGGCTCGCCCAGGATCTCAAAAGACCCCCAAATACAAGTTTGTGATCAAGGGTGTTGAGCTGTTTCGATCGCGAGTGCAGAAATTGGGCCCACGGTGCGGTTATCGCATTGATTTTCGGCACTTCGTCAGTCGGAGCGGATCGATCATTCACGGCCTTGGGAAAGGGTCTAATCGAGATCATTAGAACAGAGTCTAGCTAGCAAGAGGGAGTGGTTAGCACGCCTTTGGGTTGGGGATCCATAAAACCAGGCTGGGGTTAGAGGCCCTGCTAGGGTTGGGTTGGGTTAGAGGCCCTTTCCTCGGGTAGAGGCCAAAACTTTGGTCATAGTTGGCAGACTGCAGCTGCTTTAACGAGAGCCAAACACGCTTCATTGGGCGAGGAGTGGCCCGGGGTTAGACTTGGTATCCAAAGGGTGGCAGAACAAAGGACAATGGGAAGCTGGGGTGGGGGGAACCGCTGAGTGTGTGTGGGGGGCAGGAGAACATAAGGGGGAGCCGGCATGCTTTGTAACTTTATCAGAGCCGTGGGTGTCTGCTATTTGCATGCATTGTGTAAGCAAGCAAGCAATGCCCAATCACAATAAAGTATTCAATTCCATTCCTTAACGTCCGATCAGTCTGAAGAAGGGTCTCGACCCGAAACATCACCTGTTCCTTCGCTCCATAGATGCTGCCTCACCCGCTGAGTTTCTCCAGCATTTCTGTCTACCTCCTATTCCATTCCTTGATCGGACTTTGCTGGCTTTACCCTGCACTAAACGTTCTTCCCTTATCATGTATCTGTACACGGTGAATGGCTCGATTGTAATCATGTGTTGCCATTCCCTTGACTGATTAGAACGCAACAAAAGCTTTTCACGTGACCATAAACCAAGCTAAACTACACAATAGTAAGAGGAAGGAATTTAGTGAGGTCATTTATAAAAGACTTGATTGAGGTCTTTAAAATGATGAAAGGGATAGACAGAGTTGACGTGGATAAGCTTTTCCCATTGAGGGTAGGGAAGATTCAAACAAGAGGGCATGACATGAGAATTAAGGGACAGAAGTTTAGGGGCAACATGACGGGGAACTTCTTTACTCAGAGAGTGGTGGCTGTGTGTGATGAGCTTCCAGTGGAAGTGGTGGAGGCAGGTTCGATTTTATCATTTAAAAATATATTGGATAGGTATATGGACGGGAAAGGAATGGAAGGTTGTGGTCAGAGTGCAGGTAGATGGGACTAGGTGAGAATAAGTGTTCGACATGGTCTAGAAGGGCCGAGAGGGCCTGTTTCCGTGCTGTAATTGTTATATGGTTATATGATTATAAAGGGGACACCTCTACCACAGCCCCAATGATTCTCTGCCTCAGAGGGCGGCAGAGGTCGGTTCCCTGGATAGTTTCAAGATAGAGCTAGGTAGGGCTCTTAAAAATAGTGGAGTCAGGGGATATGGGGAGAAGGCAGGAACGGGGTACTGATTGGGGATAGACAAAAATGCTGGAGAAACTCAGCAGGTAAGGCAGCATCTATGGAGCGAAGGAAATAGACAAAGTTTCGGGTCGAGACCCTTCTTCAGACTGATGTGAGGGTGGGGGGGGGGGGGGGGCAGGAGGAAGAAAGGAAGAGGTGGAAACAGAGGGCTGAGGGAGAGCTGAAAGGGGGAGGAGAAATACCTGAAATTAGAGAGGTCAATGTTCATACCGCTGGGGTGTAAACTGCCCAAGTGAAATATGAGGTGCTGCTCCTCCAATTACGGTGGGACTCACTCTGGCCATGGAGGAGGCCCAGGACAGAAAGGTCGAATTCAGAATGGGAGGGTGAGTTGAACGGGAGGAGGAGGGGTAGTACTGATTGGAAATGATCAGCCCTGATCACATTGAATGGGCTCGAAGGGCCGAATGGCCTACTCCTGCACCTATACTCTATTGTTTATTGTCTATTGTCTCTGTCTTACAGAATGAATCGAGCGTTATAGTACCTTGATCGGTACGGGTGTCAAGGGTTATGGGGAGAAGGCCGGAGAATTGGGTTGAGAGGGAAAGATAGATCAGCCGCGATTGAATGGCAGAACAGACTTGATGGGCCGAATGGATTCATCGTGCTCCTAGATCTTATGAACTTATGAACTTATGTATGAGAGATCGGCAGACTTTGATTTTGCATGTTTTTGGTTCTGAAGCCCATATATATCAAAGGATAGGAGTTGAGCTAATGATAGCTCCACTTAAAATAGACTCCAAGGCAGAGGTTGGACAGACGTGGGCTGTTTTCACTGGAATTCTGGAGGTTGTGGGAAGAGCTGATAGAGGTGCGTCGTGTTATGAGAGGCGTAGACAGTCAGAATTTTTTTCGCAGGATGGAAAAATCAAATCAAATACTAATCAGTAGCTTTAAGGTGAGAGAGGCAAGTTTTAAAAAAGATGTGCGGGGCAGTTTTTTTTTTACACAGTGCGGCTGGAATGCACTTCCAGGGGTGGTGGTGGAGGCAGATATGTTAGTGGCGTTTAAATGACTTTTGGATGGGCACATGGATATGCAGGGAATGGAGAAATATGGTTAATGTGCAGGAACTAAACTAAACTAACATAAACTAGACATAAAGTTTTTCAAAATTCCTTAGATTCTGGAGTAGTTCCTGAGGATTGGAGAGCAGCTAATGTAATCCCACTTTTTAAAAAAAGGAGGGAGAGAGAAAGCGGGGAATTACAGACCAGTTAGTCTAACATCGGTAGTGGGGAAACTGCTAGAGTCAGTTATTAAAGATGGGATAGCAGCGCATTTGGAAAGTGGTGAAAACAAATCTAAGGATAAGGGGGAATTCCTTTAGGACCGAGATGAGGAAAACATTCTTTACACAGAGAGTGGTGAGTCTCTGGAATTCTCTGCCACAGAAGGTCGTTGAGGCCAGTTCATTGGCTATATTTAAGAGGGCGTTAGATGTGGCACTTGTGGCTAAAGGGATCAGGGGGGTATGGAGAGAAGGCAGGTACGGGATACTGAGTTGGATGATCAGCCATGATCACATTGAATGGCGGTGCAGGCTCGAAGGGCCGAATGGCCTACTCCTGCACCTATTTTTCTATGTTTCTATGTTTCTATGTAGCATAAACAGTCATTCTGGGCCGAAGGGCCTGCTCTTGTGCTGTGTTCTTCTATGCTCTATCATTTAACCTTTGACCTTTTTGCAGAGTATTAGGTTCACCTATCTTTCAATAGCATGGCACAGTAGCGCAGCGGTAGAGTTGCTGCCTCGAAGCGCCGGAGACCCGGGTTCGATCCTGACTGCAGGTGCGTGTCTGCACGGAACTTGTACCTTCTCCCCGTGACCTGCGTGGGTTCTCTCCGGGATCTCTGGTTTCATCCCACACTCCAAAGACGTACAGGTTTGTAGGTCAGTTGGTGTAAATGTAAATCGTTCTTGGTGTGTGTAGGATCGCTGGCCGGCGGTGACTCGGTGGGCCGAAGGGCCTGTTTCCGTGCTGTATTTTCTAAACTAACCTAAACTAAAGTAAACTTGCAGGAAGATTGTTCCCGATGTTGGGGAGGTCCAGGACAAGGGGTCACAGCTTAAGGATAAGGGGGAAATCCTTTAGGACCGAGATGAGAAGGACTTTTTTCACACAGAGTGGTGGGTCTCTGGAACTCTCTGCCACAGAGGGTAGTTGAGGCCAATTCATTGGCTATATTTAAGAGGGAGTTAGATGTGGCCCTTGTGGCTAAGGGCATCAGAGGGTATGGAGAGAAGGCAGGTACGGGATACTGAGTTGGATGATCAGCCATGATCATATTGAATGGCGGTGCAGGCTCGAAGGGCCGAATGGCCTACTCCTTCACCTAATTTCTATGTTTCTATGTAAACTAAACTAAACTAAACATAAAGTGAACACGGGCCATCAAAACTCCCATTGTGCCTGGACTCGCGGTTCACCAGCCGCCTGCCACTATTGTGGGCTGGAAGAGTCTGTGTTCCACGTGTATGTGGAGTGCGTGAGGCTGCAGCCCCTGTTCCATTATCTAAAGGGGCTACTCCTCGCCTTCTGGCCGCACTTCTCACCCCCCAACCTCATCTTCGGACACCCTGTGCGTAGGGGAGAGGGTGGAGGGCTGAAAATGTCCAGGTTGGGTTTGCTGCTCCTGGGCCCTGGCCGAGCTGGCCATCCGCGAGACACGGCACCAGGTGGAGGAGGCCTCTGCCCCTTTTCCGGGGTCATGTCCGCGCCCTGGTGGTGTTCGAGAGGGACTACGCCCTGTCCACGGGCACCCTGGGGATTCCCGGGACCGCTGGGCACCGCAGGGGGTGGGGGGGGGGTGAATGCATCCTGGACAAGGACCGTGACATAGTTGCAAATTATAGGAAGGATGTCAACAAAATAGAGAGAGTACAGAGGAGAATTACCAGAATGTTGCCTGGGTTCCAGCAACTAAGTTACAGAGAAAGGTTGAACAAGTTAGGTCTTTATTCTTTGGAGCGCAGAAGGTTAAGGGGGGACTTGATTGAGGTCTTTAAACTGATGAAAGGGATAGACAGAGTTGACGTGGATAAGCTTTTCCCATTGAGGGTAGGGAAGATTCAAACAAGAGGGCATGACATGAGAATTAAGGGACAGAAGTTTAGGGGTAACATGAGGGGGAACTTCTTTACTCAGAGAGTGGTGGCTGTGTGGAATGATCTTCCTGCAGAAGTGGTGGAGGCAGGATCGATTTTAACATTTAAAAGTAAAGTGGATAGGTATATGGACGGGAAGGGAATGGAGGGGTATGGTCTGAGTGCAGGTAGATGGGACTAGGGGAAAATAAATGGTCGGCACGGACTGGAAGGGCCGAGAAGGCCTGTTTCCGTGCTGTAATTGTTATATGGTTGTATGGTTATATCGTTTATCGTGTATTATGGTGGTGGGTTCTGTGCTATGTTTGTCGTGTATTATGGTGGTGTTTTTTAATGTACTGTATTATTTTTAATATTTGAATAAATATTTTTGATTATTTAAAAAAAAAATTCCTGGACTTACCAAGGATAGAGAATTGTAGGAGATGAAACTGAGTGACTGTTCAACAAATAGCTAAAGAGGAATATTGACCTCTTGGAAGGAACAGCACCTCATATTTGCCTTGGGCAGCTTACAACCCAAGTGGTATGAACATTGACCACGAACTCCAAGTAACCTTTGCTTTCCCTCTCTCTCCATCCCACCCCCACCCTAGTTTTCCGAGCCGTCTGACTATCCTCCTGATTTAAATCTTACCTTCGTTGTCACCTTCCCCTAGCGAACAACGATCTACTCTACACTCTCCTCGATCTCCGTCCTCTTTGATGTCTCCTTTTCACACCCCACCCTTCCATATCTCGGTGTGCCTCCCTCTCCCCTGACACTCAGTCTGAAGAAGGGTCTCGGCCCGGGACGTCACGCCCGTCCCTTCTCTCCAGAGACGCTGCCTGTCCCGCTGAGTTACTCCGGCGCTCTGTGTCCACCTTCGGTGTAAACATGCATCTGCAGTTCCTTCCTGCACGTTGACCTTATAAGGTGGCTTGCATTGTTTTTACAGCAAAGTTGTATTTGAGCTTGAAACCCATCGAGAATAAAGGGACAGTGAGAGTGACCTTATTTGCTCCTGTGTGGCTCGGAGAGGTTTGGCACTCCATTGCTTTGAACAAATAATGATTTGTAATTTTGTGCATCTTTGCATAAGTGCAGCGATGTGTATATATTTGTGTGTGTGTGTGTGTGTGTGTGTGTGTGTGTGTGCGTGCATCTATTTATAGGCCGATACTTGGCTTTGACACAGTATCAACATAACGTTTGCCCAGATCACATGTGGAGCAAGGCGAACTTAGTGGGAGAGAATCTAAGATTAGAGGGCACGGCCTCAGAATAAAAAGGACGCACCTTTGGGAAGGAGACGAGGAGGAATGTCTTCAGCCAGAAGGCCGTGAATCTGTGGAATTCATCGCCCGCAGACGGCTGTGGAGGCCTTAAGCCTTTGGGTATTTTTAAAGCAGGGATTCTTGATCAGTGAGGGTGTCGAAGGTTCCGGGGAGAAGGCAGGCGAATGGGGTTGAGAGAGAATGATAGATCAACCACGGTTGAATGCAGGGTCGTTGGGAGGGTCGCCAACTTTCTCACTCCCAAATAAGGGACAAAAGGTCAAAGTAAGGGACAGATTCCCGACGGCAATGCGTTGACCGACTTGGCCGTGGCTGGGTGAACGATGAGTTGGCCCGGGTGCGGCCTGGGCCAAATTTCCTCAGCTGGCCCGCCGGCTGGGCTTTGTATTCTGCTGCACGGAAAATCCGGCACCCCATCCAACTCATGAACCGATGATCGGCCATGAGGAGGAGGGGTGACTAGAGACAATAGACAATAGGTGCAGGAGTAGGCCATTTGCCCTTCGAGCCAGCACCGCCATTCAATGTGATCATGGCTGATCATCCCCAATCAGTTCCCCGTTCCTGCCTTCTCCCCATATCCCGACTCCGCTATTTAATAGGGTGGTGGTGGTGTCGGGGGTAAGCGAAGGTCTGAAGGCCGGACAGCTGGCCAGGCTGCCGACCGACGGGGCCACGGGCGGGGCACTGCTGCTGCTGCACTCCATGGGCTGCACTACGTCGGGACGGGTGAGGCGGGGCCGGACGCGGCGCTCTGACCCGACAGTCCCCTCGACCCGAGTAGTAGCGGTCAAATACGGGACAAGGGCGGTCCCGTATGGGACAAACCAATTTAGCCCAAAAATACGGGATGTCCCGGCTAATACGGGACAGTTGGCAGCCCTAATCATGGACTCGGTGGGACAAAGGGCCTGTTTCCACACTGTATCTTGAAAGTCCAAAGTGAAGTCTAATTTTCCACAAATGTAGCTACATCTATGGAAGGAATGCAGCAGTGGAGGTTATGCATCACATCCACGTGCCCTTAAGAAAGTGTCTGCCAGTTGACCACAGTTATATTGAGAAATGTGTTCTTTGCTTGAGCAGACAGTACAATCTGTACAAATAACAACTGGGATTATGTCACAACATATTTCTCTGTGTACTCAGTGAAGGTGGTTAGGAAGTGTGGAGTGAAACTAGCCCGGGGGTTATGCAACTCATCAAGTCTTTCCAGATACAACGGTAGAGTTGCTGCCTCACGGCGCCAGAGTCCCGGGTTCGATCCTGGGCCACGGGTGCTCCATCTGTGACCGCGTGGGTTTCCTCCGGGTGCTCCGGGTTCCTCCCACACTCCAAAGTCGTGCAGGTTTGTCGGCGATTTGGTCCCAGTGTGTGGGATAGTGTCGGTCGGTCGGCGCCGATTGGGTCGGAAGCAGGGCCTGTTTCTGCGCTGTATCTCTCAATTCTAAAGTAAAGTAATGTAGCTACATTTTCAGAAGCACAAGTCATACATCGCAAAAGGATTTGAGTATAGGAGCAGGGAGGTTCTACTTCAGTTGTACAGGGTCTTGGTGAGGCCACACCTGGAGTATTGCGTACAGTTCTGGTCTCCAAATCTGAGGAAGGACATTATTGCCATAGAGGGAGTGCAGAGAAGGTTCACCAGACTGATTCCTGGGATGTCAGGACTGTCTTATGAACAAAGACTGCATAGACTCGGTTTATACTCTCTAGAATTTAGGAGATTGAGAGGCGATCTTATAGAAACTTACAAAATTCTTAAGGGGTTGGACAGGCTAGATGCAGGAAGATTGTTCCCGATGTTGGGGAGGTCCAGGACAAGGGGTCACAGCTTAAGGATAAGGGGGAAATACTTTAGGACCGAGATGAGAAGGACTTTTTTCACACAGAGTGGTGGGTCTCTGGAACTCTCTGCCACAGAGGGTAGTTGAGGCCAGTTCATTGGCTATATTTAAGAGGGAGTTAGATGTGGCCCTTGTGGCTAAGGGGATCAGAGGGTATGGAGAGAAGGCAGGTACGGGATACTGAGTTGGATGATCAGCCATGATCATATTGAATGGCGGTGCAGGCTCGAAGGGCCGAATGGCCTACTCCTGCACCTAATTTCTATGTCTCTATGTTTCTATATCCTAGTGCCCTTGCAAGCAGTCCTGAACTACTATCCACCTCACTGGTGACCCTTGGACTATCAGTCTGAAGAAGGGTCTCGACCCGAAACGTCACCTATTTCCTTCGCTCCATAGATGCTGCCTCACCCGCTGAGTTCCTCCGGCATTTTTGTCTACCTTCGATTTTTTTAGCATCTGCAGTTCTTTCTTAAACACTCGGATTATCTTTGACAGACTTTACTGGCCTTACCTTGCACTAAGTGTTATTCCCTTTTCATGTACCTATACACTGTAAATGGGTCAATTGTAATCCTGTTGTCTTTCTGCTGACTGGTTAGCACGCAAAAATTTTTTTTCACTGCACCTCACTGATGATAAACTAAATTCAACTAAACTTAGGAAAGAGCCGCATTCTCCATTCTAAAGGTGCGTCCTTTTATTCTGAGGCTATGGCCTCTGGTCCATGAATCAGCTACATCTTGTCCACATCCACATGACTTACAAAATTCTTAATGTTGGGGAGGTCCAGAACAAGGGGTCACAGCTTAAGGATAAGAGGGAAGTCTTTTAGAACCGAGATGAGAAAATCATTTTTCACACAGAGAGTGGTGAATCTGTGCAATTCTCTGCCACAGAAGGTAGTTGAGGCCAGTTCATTGGCTATATTTAAGAGGGAGCTAGATGTGGCCCTTGTGGCTCAAGGGATCAGGTGGTATGGAGAGAAGGCAGGTACAGGATAACTGAGTTGGATGATCAGCCATGATCACATTGAATGGCGGTGCAGGCTCGAAGTCCGAATGGCCTACTCCTGCACCTAATTTCTATGTTTCTATCCACTCTATCTAGCACCTTTATTTTTTCGGAAAGTTTCAATGAGATTCCCTCCTCATCTTTCCAAACTCCAGTGAGTGCAGTTGGCAGCAGAGTGGCACAGCGGTAGGGTTGCCCCTTACGGCGCCAGAGACCCGGATTAGATCCTGTCTACGGATGCTGGCTGTATGGAGTTTGTCCGTTCTCCCCGTGACCTGCGTGGGTTTTCTCTGGGATCTCCCCTTTCCTTCCCACACTCCAGAGACCTGCAGGTTTATGGGTTAATTGGCTTCATTAAAAATTGTGAATTGTCCCTGGTGTGTGTGTATGGTGGGGGAATCGCTGGTTGGCGAGGGCTCGCTGGGCCGAAGGGCCTGTTTCCACATTGTATCTCTAAACTAACGTAAAATAAACTAAACTAAAGTAGGGGCCCGAATGTAGAGGGTAAGGGAGAGGGTAAGGAGGAGATTACTCGAAATTGGAGAATTCAGTATTCACCTGTACACTGAATATCTGAATTTAGTCTGAAGAAAGGTCTCGACCCAAAACGTCACCCATTCCGTCTCTGCAGAGATGCTGCCTGTCCCGCTGAGTTACGCCAGCTTTTTGTGCCTCTCTTCAGTATGCATACCGTTGGGTTGAAGGCTACCCCAGCAGAATATAGACCCAAAGAGCTGGAGTAACTCAGCGGGTCAGTCGGCATCCCTGGAGAAAAGAAATAGGTGACGTTTCGGATCGAGACATCCTCTTCGGACCCGAAACGTCACCTGTTTCTTTTCTCCAGAGATGCCGTCTGGCCGGCTGATTTACTCCAGCATTTAGTGTCGATCTTCGGGTTAATCTGGCATCTGCAGCCGCTTCCTACCCAAGCGGAAGATTGGATTGGCTTCGTACAATTGCTCTTCCTCAGAGTCCTTGACCAAAGCCTTGAATTCATCTCGGTCTGTGGTTGTAACACCTGCTAATGAGACAGCCCACCCCTGTTTAGCGTTTCCAACCCTGACCGTGCAGAAAGGGCATGAAACATGAAGTGACACGTTAAGGAAAGTGACTTAAGTTGCTGCCAGTGCGGTGAATGCACACACCCCGCGTCGGTCGGTAAAATCAATTGTCTTCAAGATGAAATACAGTGCGTGGATGAGGGGTGATCTTATAGAGGTGTATAAAATCATGATAGATCGGGTAGACGCACAGAGTCTCTTGCCCAGAGTAGGGGAATCGAGGACCAGAGGACATAGGCTTAAGGTGAAGGGAAAAAGATTTAATAGGAATCTGAAGGGTCTAAGGGGGGACTTGATTGAGGTCTTTAAAATGATGAAAGGGATAGACAGAGTTGACGTGGATAAGCTTTTCCCATTGAGGGTAGGGAAGATTCAAACAAGAGGGCATGACATGAGAATCAAGGGACAGAAGTTTAGGGGTAACATGAGGGGGAACTTCTTTACTCAGAGAGTGGTGGCTGTGTGGAATGATCTTCCTGCAGAAGTGGTGGAGGCAGGATCGATTTTATCATTTAAAAGTAAAGTGGATAGGTATATGGACGGGAAGGGAATGGAGGGGTATGGTCTGAGTGCAGGTAGATAGGACTAGGGGAAAATAAATGGTCGGCACGGACTGGAAGGGCCGAGAAGGCCTGTTTCCGTGCTGTAATTGTTATATGGTCATATGGTTATATGGTAACTTTTACACACAAAAGGTGGTGGGTCTATGGAACGAGCTGCCAGAGGAGTTAGTTGAGGCTGGGACTATCGCAAATTTTAAGAAACAAATGTTTCAAAGTGTCTTTTATTGTTTCATGTACCAATTAATGTACGGCGATATGCAAACACTTAGACAGGTACATGGATAGGACAGGTTTGGAGGGATGTGGGCCAAACGCAGGCAGGTGGGGCTAGTGTAGCTGGGACATGTTGGCTGGTGTGGGCAAGTTGGGCCGAAGGGCCTGTTTCCACACTGTATCACTCTACGACTCTATAAATACTTGGCAATTTCAGATTCAGGGCAAGAAGAAATCAGCTCTTGGAACTGACTAAACGACAGCAATTTGCATTTATTCACAAGAACATGCGGAGATAGTGGGCGGCTCGGTGGCGCAGCGGTAGAGTTGCTGCCTCTCAGCACCGGAGACCCGGGTTCGATCCCGACTATGGGTACTGTCTGTATGGGGTTTGCACGTTCTCCCCGTGACCTGCGTGGGTCTTATCCACTCTCCTCCCACACTCCAAAGACGTACTGGTTTGTAGGTTCATTGGCTTGGTATCATTTATAATTGTACCCAAGTGGGTGTAGGGTAGTGTTAGTGTGCGGGGATCGCTGGTCGGCACGGACTCGGTGGGCCGAAGGGCCTGTTTCCACGCTGCATTTCTAAACTGAACTAAACTAAACAAATGCAGGAGTGGGCTATGTGGCTCCATCACTATCTCTCCATCTGTCTATCGCTCGCCAGGCTGTGTCCTGCCCCTCCTAGCTTCAGCTTTTTTACCTCCCCCCTCTCTTCCCTACCACAATCAGTCGGAAGAAGGGTCCCGACCCGAAACATCACCGATCCATGTTGTCCAGGGATGCTGCCTGACCTGCTGAGTTCCTCCAGCATTTTGTGCCTTTTTCTGGTGAACCAGCATCTGCAGTTCCTTGCGTTGCCATTTTACGAACCCTTCTAGTCTGCCATTCAATAGGAGCTGGGCTGATGTACACTGGCCTCAATTACTCCCCTATACCAGCTCCTAAGAGCCCTTAATTCCTCAGTCGTTTGAAAACCTTATCTAACCCCACCTTGGATATCTCAAGTAATCTTGCCTCTACTTTGGGATAGAGAATTCTGAAGATGCGGATGCTGAAGTCTGATGCTGCCTGTCCCGCTGAGTTAAGGGCCTGTCCCACTTGGACGACCTAATCCACGAGTTTAGGAGACCCTAGACGAGTTGAAAAAAATGTCAAGGTGGTGTTGATTCGCCGAAGTAAAAGACCTCCTACGATTATATCAACGACCTCCTACAACTGTCTACGACCTCCTACAACTGTCTACGACCTCCTACAACTGTCTACGACCTCCTACAACTGTCTACGACCTCCTACAACTATGTCTACGACCTCCTACAGCTATGTCTACGACCTCCTACAACTGTCTACGACCTCCTACAACTGTCTACGACCTCCTACAACTATGTCTACGACCTCCTACAACTGTCTACGACCTCCTACAACTGTCTACGACCTCCTACAACTGTCTACGACCTCCTACAACTGTCTACGACCTCCTACAACTGTCTACGACCTCCTACAACTATGTCTACGACCTCCTACAACTGTCTACGACCTTCTACAACTGTCTACGACCTCCTACAACTATGTCTACGACCTCCTACAGCTATGTCTACGACCTCCTACAACTGTCTACGACCTCCTACAACTATGTCTACGACCTCCTACAACTGTCTACGACCTCCTACAACTATGTCTACGACCTCCTACAACTGTCTACGACCTCCTACAACTATGTCTACGACCTCCTACAACTGTCTACGACCTCCTACAACTATGTCTACGACCTCCTACGACTATGTCTACGACCTCCTACAACTGTCTACGACCTCCTACGACTATATCTACGACCTCCTACAGCTATATCTACGACCTCCTACAGCTATGTCTACGACCTCCTACAACTGTCTACGACCTCCTACAACTGTCTACGACCTCCTACAACTGTCTACGACCTCCTACAACTGTCTACGACCTCCTACAACTGTCTACGACCTCCTACAACTATGTCTACAACCTCCTACAACTGTCTACGACTTCCTACAACTGTCTACGACCTCCTACAACTGTCTACGACCTCCTACAACTGTCTACAACCTCCTACAACTATGTCTACGACCTCCTACAACTGTCTACGACTTCCTACAACTGTCTACGACCTCCTACAACTGTCTACGACCTCCTACAACTGTCTACGACCTCCTACAACTATGTCTACAACCTCCTACAGCTATGTCTACGACCTCCTACTGCTATGTCTACGACTTCCTACGGCTATGTCTACGACCTCCTACAACTGTCTACGAACTCCTACAGCTATGTCTACGACCTCCTACAACTGTCTACGACCTCCTACAACTGTCTACGACCTCCTACAACTATGTCTACGACCTCCTACAACTGTCTACGACCTCCTACAACTATGTCTACGACCTCCTACAACTGTCTACGACCTCCTACAACTATGTCTACGACCTCCTACAACTGTCTACGACCTCCTACAGCTATGTCTACGACCTCCTACAACTATGTCTACGACTTCCTACGGCTATGTCTACGACCTCCTACAACTGTCTACGACCTCCTACAACTGTCTACGACCTCCTACGACTATATCTACGACCTCCTACAGCTATGTCTACGACCTCCTACAACTGTCTACGACCTCCTACAACTGTCTACGACCTCCTACAACTATGTCTACGACCTCCTACAACTATGTCTACGACCTCCTACAACTATATCTACGACCTCCTACAACTATGTCTACGACCTCCTACAACTGTCTACGACCTCCTACAACTGTCTACGACCTCCTACGACTATATCTACGACCTCCTACAGCTATGTCTACGACTTCCTACGGCTATGTCTACGACCTCCTACGACTATGTCTACGACCTCCTACGACCCCCCTCGACCTCAGTCTTCCCCACCTAAGACCAACTACGACTAGCTACGAGTGGAAAATGATCGCATGATGAAATGATGTCATGTTTGCATTTTGTTTCTCAGGCCAGTTACCGACCTACGACTACCCACGACTATCTACGACTACCATCACGACCTACTACGACCTACCTACGAGTAATAAGTGTCAATTTTTTCCATGCCGACCTTTTTTTAACACGTGGACATTTTTGATCAGGCTGGAAAAAATTGAGGCCACGAGTACGCGGAGACCACTCACGACCATGAGGAAGAGCTACGAAGACCTCCTACGACCTCGTGGCGACCATGCTGCGTGTATGAGAAGGGCAAACTCTGGCGTTACTCCAGCATTTTGTGTCTATCTTCGGTCTAATCCAACATCTACAGAAAGATTCACTACTCTCTGTGAAACGAAACGTCAAAGCATGTATTCTTTCCTGCGCTCCAAGGAATAAAGTCCTCGCCTGCTCAATCTCTCCCGATAGCTCAGATCCCCTAGTCCTGGCAACAATCTCGTAAATCCTCACTGTACTCTTTCCAGCTTGACATCTTTCCCACAACATGGTGCCCAAAACTGAACACAATACTATAAACGCGACCTCACCAACATCTTACGCAACTGCAACTCCATCTTTAGGGATAGTGCACAAGAAGGCCCTTCGGCCCACCGGGTCCGCGCCGGCCGGCGATCCCCGCACATTAACACTTTCCTACACACACTGGGGACAATTTACACTTATAGATCACAAGACCTACACCAACCCCAAACCAATTAGGAGCAGACGAGGGCATTCGATCCAATTTGTGGTCCCAGCCTCAAAGACAGATGTGTACAGCAATTATTCCACGCACTATTAAAGCATGGAATAATCTCCACCAAGCCACGGTTGCCCAGCCAGATGCAACTAAATTTAAAGTGGCACTTTCTTCCCAATGACCCTCTCTGGCTAAACCCCTCCGTTCACCACCTCCAGTTTCAATTCCAGTTGGAATATTTTGGAGGACCAAGTAACCAAGAACCAAGATAGCAAGCCAATGAATTTGCAATCCTGCGTGGGAGGAAACCAAAGATCTCGGAGAAAACCTATGCAGGTCATGGGGAGAAGGTACAAATTCCGTACAAGCAGCACCCGTAGTCGGGATCGAACCCGCGTCTCTGGCGCAGTGAGGCAGCAACTCTGCCGCCGGGTCACTGTGCTGCCCTGTGCAACAGAACAACAGGTCTTTGTAGGGAAGAACGGCAGATGCTGGCTTAAATCGAAGGTAGACACGGCATGCTGGAGTATCTCAGCGGGACAGGCAGCATCTCTGGAGAAAAGGAATGGGCGACGTTTCGGGTCGGGTTCAGACTGAAGAAGAGTCTCGACCCAAAACGTCGCCCATTCCTTCTCTCCAGCGACGCTGCCTGTCCCGCTGAGTTACTCCAGCTTTTTGTGTTGGCCTTCGAGAGCAACAGTTCTGTTGGTCTTTCGATCTTTTGCCGATGCAGAAAGAACAAACTGAGGGGAAAGCTAGAGGGAGTACAGAGAAGGTTCACCAGACTGATTCCTGGGATGGCAGGACTTTCATATGAAGAAAGACTGGATAGACTCGGCTTGTACTGGCTAGAATTTAGAAGATTGTTGGGGGATCGTATAGAAACTTGCACAATTCTTAAGGGGTTGGACAGGCTAGATGTAGGAAGATTGTTCCTGATGTTGGAGAAGTCCAGAACAAGGGGTCACGGTTTAAGGATAAGGGGGAAGTCTTTCTGGACCGAGATGAGAATTTGTTTTTCACACAGAGAGTGGCGAACCTGTGGAATTCTCTGCCACAGAAAGTAGTTGAGCCCAGTTTGTTGGCTATATTTAAGAGGGAGATAGATGTGGCCCTTGTGGCTAAAGGGATCAGGGGGTATGGAGAGAAGGCAGGTGCAGAATACTGAGTTGGATGATCAGCCATGATCATATTGAATGGTGGTGCAGGTTCGAAGGGCCGAATGGCCTACTCCTGCACCTATTTTCTATGTTTCTATGAGAAGAGAGAGTGGAGATTGCACCAAGGAAAGTACGCGTCGACGTTCTTGTGGCATCAGAGTTAGATCATTGCCCGAATCCCATTCCAGCTGGATCAGGCATTGGCCAACTTTCAGTCAAAGCATGGTTGGTTAAGCAGGATGGTGTCATTGGGTTGGCTCATCACTTCCAGGAATTCACAACTGGTCTGGATTATGTCTAGAGGAAATTACAACTTGCAGGGTGATGGGTCAAACTTTGAAAATGCCAGGAACAACGTTTAAAACCTGGGCAAGGATTGTTTCCTTTTCCCATTCCCAGTCTATGATTCTTTTGCCTGTTCGTTTTACATGACTATAAGTGATGGGAGCAGAATGAGGCCATTCAGCCCGTCAATACTCCTCCACCGTTCTATCATAGAGACATAGATCATTGAAAATAGATGCAGGTGTGGGCCACTTGGCCCTTTGAGCAGGCACCGCCATTCAATATGATCATGATTAAGTAAGTAAGTTTATTGGCCAAGTATTCACATACAAGGAATTTGCCTTAGTGCTCCGCCCACAAGTCACAACATGACGTACAGTGACAGTTACGAATGACTCAGAAAACACTAAACATTAATAATAATAAAACATTAATGATAAAACACCATTGATCCAGCACGTGAACCAACAAAGTACCAGACCAAAGGGAGGCTACAGATTTTTGGCTGTTGAGTAGAGCAACTACTGGTGGATAAAAGCTGTTTTTATGTCTGGCTGTGGCAGCTTTGACAATCCGGAGTCGCCTTCTAGAGGGAAGTGATTCAAAGAGTTTGTGGCCAGGGTGAGAGGGGTCAGAGATGATCTTGCCCGCTCGTTTCCTGGCCCTTGCAGTGGACAGTTCAGGCCCGTTGTCCTGGCGGCGTTTTGCTGGGTCGGCCTGGCCAAGCGTAGCCATGGTGACCTGTAGGCCGCGCTACACATTTTTGGCTGTTGAGTAGAGCAACTACTCGTGGATAAAAACTGTTTTTATGTCTGGCTGATGATCATAATCATGGCTGCTGATCCAAAACCAGTACCCCGTTCCTGCTTTCTCCCTGTTTCACGGATTATCTATCTTCCCCTGTTAGCCACCCTCTCCCCCATAACCCCTGACACCGGTACTAATCACAAATCTGGATGTGGATCTGGATGTAGTACGCCGAAAAGCTCCAGGTAGAGCATCACTCTGCACAGAACAATTTTTTATACTGGACAATTAAAAAAATGTATTTTTAACATTTATCAAGCCAATTAATCTACAAACCTGCACGTCTTTGGAGCGCGGGAGGAAACCGAAGATCTCGGAGAAAACTCACGCAGGTCACGGGGAGAACGTACAAACTCCGTACAGACAGCACCCGTAGTCGGGATCGAACCCGGGTCTCTGGCGCTGTGTTTTGCTGCAAAACAGCAACTCTACCGCTGCGCCACCGTGGCTATCTATCTCTGCCTCAAAAATGTCCATTAACTTGGCTTCCACTGCCTTGTGTTGTTGTTGGGTAGCAAGTTCCTAGATGGTGGACTCCTACCCACCTGCCCACCGACCCACTCCTCTGCAAGGTCCATCCCCCAACAGATAGGAAGAGGGTATCAGCGAGAAGCAAGGAACTGCAGTTGCTGGTTTGTCAAGGAAAATACAATCATAACATTTAAGAGACATTTGGACAGGTAACATAGAAATAGAAACATGGAAAATAGATGCAGGAATAGGCCATTCGGCCCTTCGAGCCAGCACCACCATTCGATATGATCATGGCTGATCATCCAGAATTGGTACCCCCGTTCCTGCTTTCTCCCCATATCCCTTGATTCCGTTAGCCCTAAGAGCTATAACTAACTCTCTCTTGAAAACATCCAGTGAATTGGCCTCCACTGCCCTCTGTGGCAGGGAATTCCACAGATTCACAACTCTCTGGGTAAAAACGTTTTTTTCCTCATCTCAGTCCAAAATGGCTGACCCCTTATTTTTAAACTGATCTTCATTTTTAATGTTACATGGATAGGGCTGGTTTAGTGGGATATGGGCCAAGCGCGAGCATGTGGGACTAGTGTAGATGGAGCATGTTGGTCGAAGTGGGCAGGTTGGGCCGAAGGGCCTGTTTCCACACTGAATGACTGTGGCTCTGTGGCTCTGTGACTTCTCAATCTGCATTGACATGGTGGGCTGAAGGGCCTGTTCCTATATTGCATGACTCTATGATGCTAAGACTCTGTGAAATATATGAAATGCTGGAGTAACTCAGCAAGTCAGGCAGTTTCTGTGGAGAAATGGATAGGTGACGTTTCGAGTCGGGACCCTTCTTCAGGCTGATTGAGGGGAGCGGTGGGGGGTGGGGGGGGTGGGGGGGGAGGGGTGGGAGGAAGTTGGAAGACTGGAGGGGCAGGACAAAGCTAAGTGAAGGAAATTCTTACAGGCAGATGGTTGACGAAGACCAGTGATGAACACACACACAAGGTGTGAGAAGAATGGATTAGCGAGTCGCAAATTATGAAACATAGAAACATAGAAAATAGGTGCAGGAGTAGGCCATTCGGCCCTTTGAGCCTGCACCGCCATTCAATATGATCATGGCTGATCATCCAACTCAGTATCCCGTACCTGCCTTCTCTCCATACCCCCTGATCCCTTTAGCCACAAAGGCCACATCTAACTCCATCTTAAATATAGCCAATGAACTGGCCTCAACTACCTTCTGTGGCAGAGAATTCCACATGAAACTAGAGGATTGGTGAGGTGCGAATTATGTGGCAAAATTGGATGGGTTTCTCTGGTCTGTTTGTTTTTCATGTTCATAAGTGATAGGAGCAGAACGAGGCCATTCAGCCCATCAACTCTACTCCGCCATTCTATCATGGCGGAGGCTGAAAGGAGGTCCGCGAAGATTCAAAGAGGCAACAACACAGAAACAGGCCCTTCTCACCCATGCTGACCACGATGCCCCAGCTACACCTGCCTGCGTTTGGCCCATGTCCCTCCAAACCTTTCCCATCCAAGTACCTGGCCAAATGTCCTTTAAAAGTCGTTATAGTACCTGATAGAAAAATGTGAAACCATGAGATAAGATAGACTGTCGTGAACTTATTCCCAGGATGTTAAAATCAAATACTAGAAGGCATAGCTTTAAGGTGAGAGGGTAAATTTTGAAGAAGATGTACGGGGAATATTTTTTTATTAGTGTTGGGTGCCTGGAACGCGCTGCCAGGGGTGGTGGTGGAGAGAGATAGGATAGTGACATTTAAGGGGCTATTAGATAGGCACGTGGACATGCACAGAATAGTGGGAAGTAGATTCTGTGCAAGCAGAATTAAGTTCGCTCAGTTGCTTAGATCACTTCATCTCCCTGTAAGATGAGGCAGGAAACATGTTCTCGATGTTGGGTGGAGTCCAGAACCAGGGGCCACAGTTTAAGAATAAGGGGTAGGTCATTTGGAAGGGAGATGAGGAAAAACCTTTTCACCCAGAGAGTTGTGAGCCTGTGGAATGCTCTGCCTCAGAAGGCAGTGGAGGCCAATTCTCTGGATGCTTTCAAGAGAGAGCTAGATAGGGCTCTTAAAGATAGCGGAGTCAGGGGATATGGGGAGAAGGCAGGAACGGGGTACTGATTGGGGATGATCAGCCATGATCACATTGAATGGCGGTGCTGGCTCGAAGGGCCGAATGGCCTACTCCTGCACCTATTGTCTATTGTCTATCCATACAACCCATTTGGCCAAGGTTTGGCCAGTCATCCTAACACGTTCCCTTTGTTCAATTACAATTTATATTCGGCTAAGTAACTTGAGATAGTTTGCATCAAAAATGATTCGACATAAATGCAGATAAATAATTGACACAAAATGCTGGAGTAACTCAACGGGTCGGGCAGCATCTTTGGAGAACATGGATCGGTGACCTTTTGGATCAGGATCCTTCTTCAGTTCTCCAGGGAATGCGAAGAAGAGTCTCGACCCGAAACATCACCATCCCTTTGCTCCAGAGACGCTCCCTGACCCGCTGAGTTACTGCAGAATTTTGTGTCTATCTCCAGAGATGCTGTCTGACTGGCCGAGTTGCTCCAGCACCATATAACCATATAACAATTACAGCACGGAAACAGGCCTTCTCGTCCATGCCGACCATTTATTTTCCCCTAGTCCCATCTACCTGCACTCAGACCATACCCCTCCATCCCCTTCCCGTCCATATACCTATCCACTTTACTTTTAAATGTTAAAATCGATCCTGCCTCCACCACTTCTGCTGGAAGATCATTCCACACAGCCACCACTCTCTGAGTAAAGAAGTTCCCCCTCATGTTACCCCTAAACTTCTGTCCCTTCATTCTCATGGCATGCCCTCTTGTTTGAATCCTCCCTACCCTCAATGGGAAAAGCTTATCCACGTCAACTCTATCCCTTTCATCATTTTAAAGACCTCAATCAATTCCCCCCTCAACCTTCTGCGCTCCAAAGAATAAAGACCTAACTTGTTCAACCTTTCTCTGTAACTTAGTTGCTGGAACCCAGGCAACATTCTGGTAAATCTCCTCTGTACTCTCTCTGTTTTGTTGACATCCTTTCTATAATTAGGCGACCAAAATTGGACACCATACTCCAGAATTGGTCTCACCAATGCCTTGTACAATTTTAACATTACTTCCCTACTCCTATATTCAATGCTCTGATTTATAAAGGCCAGCACACCAAAAGCTTTCTTTACCACCCTATCTACATGCGATTCCACCTTCAGGGAACTATGCACAGTTATTCCTAGATCCCTCTGTTCCACAGCATTCCTCAATTCCCTACCATTGACCATGCACGTCCTAGTTTGATTTGTCCTGCCAAGATGTAGCACCTCACACTTGTCAGCATTAAACTCCATCTGCCATCTTTCAGCCCACTCTTCCAAATGGCCCAAATCTCTCTGTAGACTTTGAAAATCTACTTCATTATCCACAGCACCACCTATCTTAGTATCATCTGCATACTTACTTATCCAATTTTCCACCCCATCATCTAGATCATTGATGTGTCTTTTTTTTTAAACCAGCAGGCTGGTAGGTTTATTCACCTTTGTGATTTGATTCTAGTGCGCAGGTAGGTAGTAACATTCAGGGATAGTTGATGTGTTTATTCGTGTGGCTGTATGGTAACACAAATCTCACTGTACCAACTGGTGCATGGACAATAAATGTAACTTGGACTTGGACTTGAACTTGGTATGTGGGGAGAATTACAAAATGGAATAAACGCGGGATTCATGTTGTACCAACAAGGAACTGCAGACGTTGGTTAATTCACAAAAGGATATAAAGTGCTGGAGTAACTCAGCAGATCAGGCAGCATCCCAGCAGGAAGACACAAAGGGCTGGAGTTACTCAGCGGGTCAAGCAGCATCTCTGGAGAAAATGAATAGGTGACGTTGTGGGTCGAGACACTGCTTCGGAACGTGGATAGGTGACATTTCCGGTCGAGGCCCTTCATCAGATTGTCTGAACAGTGTCTCGACTTGAAAGGTGACCTGTCCACGCTCTCCGATGCTGCCTGAGCCGTCGAGGTACTCGAGTACTTTGTGTCCTTTCACGATTAATGTTCTTATAGAAACATAGAAACATAGAAATTAGGTGCAGGAGTAGGCCATTCGGCCCTTCGAGCCTGCACCGCCATTCAATATGATCATGGCTGATCATCCAACTCAGTATCCCGTACCTGCCTTCTCTCCATACCCTCTGATCCCCTTAGCCACAAGGGCCACATCTAACTCCCTCTTAAATATAGCCAATGAACTGGCCTCAACTACCCTCTGTGGCAGAGAGTTCCAGAGACCCACCACTCTCTGTGTGAAAAAAGTCCTTCTCATCTCGGTCCTAAAGGATTCCCCCTTATCCTTAAGCTGTGACCCCTTGTCCTGGACCTCCCCAACATCGGGAACAATCTTCCTGCATCTAGCCTGTCCAACCCCTTAAGAATTTTGTACATTTCTATAAGATCCCCTCTCAATCTCCTAAATTCTAGAGAGTATAAACCGAGTCTATGCAGCCTTTGTTCATAAGACAGTCCTGACATCCCAGGAATCAGTCTGGTGAACCTTCTCTGCACTCCCTCTATGGCAATAATGTCCTTCCTCAGATTTGGAGACCAGAACTGTACGCAATACTCCAGGTGTGGTCTCACCAAGACCCTATACAACTGAAGTAGAACCTCCCTGCTCCTATACTCAAATCCTTGAGTATATCTTCTTCTTATCGAGTCCGCACGCAAGATTAGAAGTTGTTCAGCCAGAGCTGAACGCACTTCTCGGCATCTGCACACAATGGCGTCTGTCTTGTCGCTTCTTATGCTTCTTGGTGGAAAGATTGGTGGGAACAGGGCCGCGACATGAACGCTCTTTCCTTCACCCCACGGTTAATATTTATGGATGCTTGACGGTCACCGCAGACTCGATGGGCTTTATCTCTCCCCATCACCGTCTATATCTCTCGTTTCCCTTATCCCTAACCAGTCTGAAGGAGGGTCTCGACCGGAAATGTCACCCATTCCTTCTCTCTGGAGATGCTGCCTGTCCCGCTGAGTCGCTCCAGCTTTTTGTGTCTGTCTTCGATGGGCCGAAAGGCCTGTTTCCTTGCTGCACGATTCAATGACTTCCGAGATTCAGCCCATGGAGTCCGTGCCGACCAGCGATCACCCCGTACGCTAACACTACCCCACACACGAGGGCCAATTTTACAATTTTCCCCAAAGCCAATTAACCTCCAAACCTGTATGTCTTGGGAACGTGGTAGAAGATGTTATTCATCGCGTTGTTCTGCTGAAGTTTCAGCTCCAGCCTCTTCCTGTAGTAATCCTTGCCCAATCTCAGTCTCGCCTTCACGCCTTTCTGCACCGCGCATGTATTTGGTGTTTTGTGTATTTTGTGTTTTATGACCGTTGGCAGATCAATTTCCTTCCTGGGATAAATAAAGTTCCATCGTATCATCTCGCTACGCATCGTATCGAAACCAGAGCATCTGGAGAAAATGCACGTGGTTATTACAGGGTAAACGTGCAAACTCCATACAGACAGCGCCCGCGGTTAGAATCGAACCCGGGTCTCTGGCGCTGCAAGGCCGCAACTCTAACGCTGAACCTCTATGCCACCCCTAACCACGACTCCATGGCCCGGTGATAATTAGTCGATAGGAAAGCCGAATGCTTTGATTGAGCTGAATTACCTTTATTGTCATTCAGACCTTTCGGTCTGAACGAAATTTCGTGCCTGCAGTCATACATATATTAAAAGTAACAAAAACCACACAATAAACACAAATTTAACATCCACCACAGTGAGTTCACCAAACACCTCCTCACTGTGGTGGAAGGGAAAGTCTTAGAGTCTCTGTCTTCTTCCCTCCTTGTTCTCCCTCTGCGCTGAGGAGATCCAGGCCTCCGATGCTGCCGTCCACCAGGCCCGCGGCCGAGCCTCCGAAACCGGGCCGCCGCCGTCACCGGAACGCCAGAACACCGCAACAGGGCCCGCCGCCGGAACGCTGGAGCACCGCAGCTCCAAAGCCAGGTCGCCACTGGAACGTCGCTGGAGCACCGCAGCCCCGAAAGCCAGGCCGCCGCTGGAGCACCGCAACCCCGAAGCCAGGCTGCCTCTGAAGGTCGCCAGGCCGCCGCTGCTGGAAGCTGGAAGGCCGCCAGCTCAGCCATTGGGGCCTCAGCACAGACGGAGCGCAGTCCGATGGATTTGATAATCCTGGCTAATCCTGAGCGGACAGGGCATCAAAATGTAGTCAGGGCTTGTGTACTGTTAGGCCATTTTGCGGAAAATGAGACAAGCTGCTGAATGGTGCCAGCAAGTCTGGGGCCCAGATCAGTGTTGCAGAGAATGAATGGGACATCTGCAGAGTTCTTACAATGAGGTGGAAAATGCATAGAGTTGATAGGATCGATGCAAACTAAGTGTACATGGTATAAATAATGTTGCGAGACGGGTACCCTGTAAATTGTTGATTGGTTGAAATGTTGAGCCTTAGAGGAACTGTTTGAATCCCAGGGCACATGTTGCACTATTCATTTGTGTTGGCTTCCTTCTGCAAGCCCCTTCCAGACACAATATATTTACGATTATGTGTTTGGACTAGGGAACTGTCAATTACGTACTGTTATGATGAATATGTTTGATTGGATTGTAAAGAGACCACTCCATGTGGTTTGGTACCTCAAGGTTCGGGGACCTATAAAAGGCAACCCCCATGAGGTACTTTGTTGATCTCTGGAAGAGTACTTGGGGACTGCGTGGCCTTTAGGAGTGCCTCTGCTTGCACGAGGCTAATGGGCTTGGCCAAGCAGATACACGGATCAAACCCGCGGTGGTTAGGAATCGTGAAGGGGAATTTGTTGTGTTATCCAAAAATAAAGTTTGGTTGCTCAAGTGCTAGAATCAGCATTTGATTGACTGAGCTCTACTGGGGGGAAGCTTTGTGTGATGTTTGCTGGACTGTGTGTGGGGTGGGAGGACCCGTTGCTCCTCCCGTGCAGCTCACAACGGCTGCCCGCAGACACTGAAACATTGAAGACTTCTGTTGTAAACTAAAGGGGCCTGTCCCACTTTCCCGGGTCCTCTGCCGAGTTGAAAGGACCTTAAAAAAAAAAAATCAAGATTTTTGTGTTCGACGAACTCCTCCTCCCGACTATCTTTTTACTGGTGGACTTTTGCGTCATGCTGAAAAAAAACGTCCCGACTTTCGTGATGCGCCGAGTACCTACGGCTGGCATAACGAGCCGCTACGATATATCTATGGACTCCTACAGACTCGCTATGGATTCGCGATGGACATTCTCTGAGTTTGAGTCAAGGGAAAAACTTAGGAGAATTCGTGAGTAGCTCGGGAAAGTGGGACAGGCCCCTTAAAGACTCTCAAGTTTTTTCTGCAGACCTAGAAATACAAAACACGAAACTTAGAAAGAGCATTTCCGCAACCTGATTATTGCAAGATATGGCTGGAGGGGGATTTCTCAACTCGTAAAACTCCATAAACAGAACAACTACAAACATTGCCTGAAGTACATTCCTGTGGTGCGTAATTGAACAAGTAAGGTATTCCTGTGTGTGAGGATTTGCGAGAAATGGCTTCACTGTGACGACAAACCTTACTGAAGGTCGATTGATGAGTCAGTGCAGTTACCCCCCCTAGTCATCGGGACTATCGACATGCACACGCACACGGATACGACCACAGATGCCCAATCTCGACCAAGTTAGGGCCTGCAATATTTCACTGCAAGTTCCGTCTGACAACTCCTTTTCAAAAAGGGCCAACACCAACAAGCATGTAATTACTGCCATTACTTTCAGGCCTGTTCTGCATCAAACAGAAGGCAGGCACTGTGTTGCAAGTGCTTGGCCGTATTTTCTCCGTTTATAGTTTAGTTTAGAGATGCAGCCCGGAAACAGGCCCTTCGGCCCGCCGAGTCTTCGCCGACCAGCGATCCCCGCAAACTAAAGGGCCTGTCCCACTTACGTGACCTTGGCTCGCAAATTACGCAGCCTCGTGGTCGCTTAACCTTATACGTGTTGAATATCCAGCGGCGACCAGAACAAGGTACGACTCTTTGGGCGACTAAAACCTTATAACCCATGTAACAATTACAGCATGGAAACAGGCCCTCTCGGCCCTTCCAGTCCGTGCCGACCATTTATTTTCCCCTAGTCCCATCTACCTGCACTCTGACCATACCCCTCCATTCCCTTCCCGTCCATATACCTATCCACTTTACTTTTAAATGTTAAAATCGATCCTGCCTCCACCACTTCTGCAGGAAGATCATTCCACACAGCCACCACTCTCTGAGTAAAGAAGTTCCCCCTCATGTTACCCCTAAACTTCTGTCCCTTAATTCTCATGTCATGCCCTCTTGTTTGAATCTTCCCTACCCTCAATGGGAAAAGCTTATCCACGTCAACTCTGTCTATCCCTTTCATCATTTTAAAGACCTCAATCAAGTCCCCCCTAAACCTTCTGCGCTTCAAAGAATAAAGACCTAACTTGTTCAACCTTTCTCTGTAACTTAGTTGCTGGAACCCAGACAACATTCTAGTAAATCTCCTCTGTACTCTCTCTATTTTTTTGACATCATTCCTATAATTAGGCGACCAAAATAGTACACCATACTCCTGAATTGGTCTCACCAATGCCTTGTACAATTTTAACATTACTTCCCTACTCCTATACTCAATGCTCTGATTTATAAAGGCCAGCACACCAAAAGCTTTCTTTACCACCCTATCTACATTGCGATTCCACCTTCAGGGAACTATGCACAGTTATTCCTAGATCCCTCTGTTCCACAGCATTCCTCAATTCCCTACCATTTACCATGTACGTCCTATTTTGATTTGTCCTGCCAAGATGTAACACCTCACACTTATCAGCATTAAACTCCATCTGCCATCTTTCAGCCCAGTCTTCCAAATGGCCCAAATCTCTCTGTATACTTTGAAAATCTACTTCATTATCCACAGCACCACCTATCTTAGTATCATCTGCATACTTACTTATCCAATTTTCCACCCCATCATCCAGATCATTGATGTACATGACAAACAACAGTGGACCCAACACAGATCCCTGAGGCACCCCACTGGTCAACGGCTTCCACCCTGACAAACAGCCATCCACCATTACTCTCTGGCATCTCCCATTCAGCCACTGTTGAATCCATCTTGCTACTCTGCCATTAACACCCAAAGATTGAACCTTCTTAACCAACCTTCCATAGGGAACCTTGTCAAAGGCCTTCCTGAAAACCATATAGACAACATCCACTGCTTTACCCTCATCAATTTCCCTAGTAACCTCTTCAAAAAATTCAAGAAGGTTTGTCAAACATGACCTTCCAGGCACAAATCCATGTTGACTGTTCTTGATCAGACCCTGTTTATCCAGATGCTTATATATATTATCTCTAAGTATCCTTTCCATTAATTTGCCCACCACTGACATCAAACTAACAGGTCTATAATTGCTAGGTTTATTCTTTGAACCCTTTTTAAACAATGGAACAACATGCGCAGTACGCCAATCCTCCGGCACTATTCCCGTTTCTAATGACATTTGAAATATTTCTGTCATAGCCCCTGCTATTTCTACACTAACTTCCATCAATGTCCTAGGGAATATCCTGTCAGGACCTGGAGACTTATCCACTTTTATATTTTTCAAAAGTGTCAGTACGTCCTCCTCTTTGAATCTCATAGTTTCCATAGCTACTCTACTTTTTTCCCTTACCTCACAGAGTTCAATATCCTTCTCCTTGGTGAATACCGAAGAAAATAAATTGTTCAATATCTCCCCCATCTCTTTTGGCTCTGCAGATAGCTGTCCATTCTGGCTCTCTAATGGTCCAATTTTATCCCTCGTTATCCTTTTGCTATTAATATAGCGGTAGAAACCCTTTGGATTTACGTTCACCTTTCTTGCCAAAGCAACCTCATATTTTCTTTTAGCTTTTCTTATTTCTTTCTTAAGATTCTTTTTACACTCTTTATACTCCTCAAGCTCCTCATTTACTCCACGCCTCCTATAATTATTGTAGATATCTCTCTTTTTTTGAACCAAGTGTCCAATTTCCCTTGAAATCCATGGCTCTTTCCAATTTTTACTATTTCCTTTCAACCGAACAGGGACATAAAGATTCTGTACTCTTACAATTTCCCCTTTAAATGTCCTCCGTTTCTCTTCTACATCCTTCCCATAAAACAAAATGTCCCAATTCACTCCTTTTAAATCCTTACGCATTCCCTCAAAGTTAGCCTTTCTCCAATCAAAAATCTCAACCCTAGGTCCAGTTCTCTCTCCATAATTATATTGAAACTAATGGTATTGTGATCACTGGTCCCGAAGTGCTCACCAACGCACACCTCTGTCACCTGACCTGCCTCATTTCCTAACAGGAGCTCCAGCACTGCCCCTTCTCTGGTCGATACCGCTATGTATTGCTGCAAACAACTATCCTGCACATATTTTACAAACTCCAAACCATCCAGCCCATTTACAGAATGTGTTTCCCAGTCTATTTTTGGAAAATTGAAATCTCCCACAATCACTACCTTGTGCTTACTACTAATATCTGCTATCTCCTTACAAATTAGCTCTTCCAATTCTCGTTCCCCATTTGGCGGTCTATAATACACCCCTAAAAGTGTTGCCACACCGTTCCCACTTCTCAGTTCCACCCAAATAGCCTCCCTAGACGAGCCCTCTAATCTATCCTGCCAAAGCACTGCTGTAATATCTTCTCTGACAAGCAATGCAACCCCTCCACCTCTGGTCCCTCCAATTCTATCACACCTGAAGCAACAAAATCCTGGAATATTTAGTTTCCAATCACAACCCTCCCGCAACCATGTTTCACTGATTGCCACAACATCATATTTCCAGGTGTCAATCCAGGCTCTAAGTTCATCCACCTTTCTTACAATGCTCCTAGCATTAAAATATACACATTTTAGAAACCCACCATCCCTTATTCTCTGTTTATTATCTTTTTCCTCTTTCTCGCCTACATTTTGGGTCCGAGTGCTTCCCTTCTCTGCCTTTTGCCCCTCACCCCGTCCCCTAGCCCCCTCTACCTGAGTCCCTCCCCCCAGCCTCTCCAGTTTAAAGTCTCCTTTGCAAATCTCCCCGCCAGGATATTAGTTCCCCTCGGGTTCAAGTGCAACCCGTCCCGTTTATACAGATCATGCCTTCCCCAAAAGAGGTCCCAGTGATCAAGACCCTGCCCACTGCACCAGTCCCTCAACCATGCATTTATGCTCCACCTCATTCCATTTCTACTCTCACTGTCACGTGGCACAGGCAGTAATCCTGAAATTGCTACTCTTGTGGTCCTTCTCCTTAACTTTACCCCCAACTCCCTAAATTCTCCTTTCAGGACCTCTTCTCTTTTTCTGCCTATGTCATTGGTACCAATGTGTACCACAACATCAGGCTCCTCTCCCTCCCTTTTCAGAATCTTTTGGACACGTTCCGACACATCCGAGACCCTGGCACCAGGGAGGCAAACTACCATCCGGGTCTCCCGACTGCGTCCACAGAATCGCCAATCTGACCCCCTAACTATGGAGTCCCCTATTACAATTGCCCTCCTGTTTTTGCTACCCTTCTGAGCATCAGGGCCGGTCTCTGTGCCGGAGGCCCGGCCGCTGTTGATGCCCCCAGGTAGGCTGTCCGCTCCAATTGAACTCAAACACGAGTACCTATTTTCCAGGTGTACAGCCACCGGGGTACTCTCCAGTCCCTGCCTCTGCCCCTTGCCCTTCCTAACTGTGACCCACTTGTCTGCCTCCTGTGGTCTGGGAGTGACCACCTCCCTGTAGCTCCTCTCTATGACCTCCACGCTCTCCCTGACCAGACGGAACAATGAAATTCTTACTTACAGCAGCACAGTATGTAAACATAGTAAACACCTCTTTAATCAAAGTTCATTGGACTCTCTCTCTCTCTCTTGCTCTCTCTCCCTATATTCGCTCTCACCCACACTCTCTCCCTCACTCTCTCTCTACCTCTCTCTTCCCCTCTCTCCCTCCCTCTCTCTCTCTCTCTCTCTCTCCCTCACTCTGTGTGTGTGTGTGTGTGTGTCTCTCTCTCTCTCTCCCTCTCTCCCCCTCTCTGTCCCACTCCCTCACTCTCTCTGTCTCTCCCTCTCTCTCTCTCTCTCTCTCTCCCTCTCCCTCTCACTCTCACTCTCTCCCCCTCTCTCTCCCTCTCTCTCCCTCACACTCTCTCCCTCTACCTCTCACCCTCTCTCTCGCTGTCCTTCTCTCTCACTCTCTCTCTCTCTCCCTCACTCTCTCTCTGTCTCTCTCTCTCTCCCTCTCTCTCTCTCTCTCCCCGCTCACTCTCTCTCTCTCTCTCTCTCTCACTCTCACACTCTCTCCTTCTCCCTCTCACCCTCTCCCCCTCTCTCTCTCCTTCTCTCTCACTCTCTCTCTCTCCCTCACTCTCTCTCTCTCTCCCTCCCTGCTCCCTCTCTCTCACTCTCTCCCTCTCTCCCCCCTCTCTCTCCCTCTCTCTCTCTCACACTCTCTCCCTCTCCCTCTCTCCCCCTCTCTCTCCCTCTCTCTCTCACACTCTCTCCCTCTCCCTTTCACTCCCCCTCTCTCTGTCTACCCCTTCTCTCTCCCTCTCCCTCTCCCTCGCTCTCTCTGTCTCTCCCTCACTCTCTCTCCCTCTCTCCGTCTCTCTCTCTCTCTCCCTCTCTGTCTCTCTCTGTCTCTCTCACTCTTACACTCTCTCCTTCTCCCTCTCACCCTCTCCCCCTCTCTCTCTCCTCTCTCCCCCCTCTCTCTCCCTCTCTCTCTCTCACACTCTCTCCCTCTCCCTCTCACTCTCCCCCTCTCTCTCCCTCACACTCTCTCCCTCTCCCTCTCACCCCATCCCTCTCTCTCTCTCTCCCTCTCACTCTCTCTCTCCCTCACTCTCTCTCTGTCTCTCTCTCTCGCCCTCCCTGCTCCCTCTCTCTCACTCTCTCCCTCTCCCTCTCTCCCCCCTCTCTCTCCCTCTCTCTCTCTCACACTCTCTCCCCCTCCCTTTCCCTCTCCCTCTCTCTGTCTCTCTCTCCCTCACTCTCTCTGTCTCTCTCTCTCTCCCTCCCCACTCCCTCTCTCTCCCTCTCACTCTGTCCCTCTCCCTCTCTCCCCCCTCTCTCTGCCTCTCTCTCTCTCTCACACTCTCTCTGTCTACCCCCTCTCTCTGTCTACCCCCTCTCTCTCTGTCTCTCTCTCCCATTCTCTCTCTGTCTGTCTCTCTGTCTCCCACTCTCTCTCTCTCTCTCTAGCAGTGGAACATTGCTGAAAATTACAGCTTGCGTTTAAAAAATGACTTTCAAACGGCCCAATGAGGAGCTTTGACATCTAATAATTCTCAATAAAAAGCCTTTTCTCCGAGTTGACCCAGAAGGTCACGGCCTCAAATTAGTCACAAGCGACTTGAAGACTACATGTTGGTTGACACTTGAATGCTGCTCATTCACAGGGCCAGGGTGAAAGGTTAATCTGCTGTCTAAAATCAATGGAGATGTTTATCAACATATTATCAACCAATTCACATCATTGTGCAGAGTCAAAAAACGACCCCAATTTTATTATAATTTTTCAAAAGGTCACGAAATGCTGGAGTGATTCGGTGAGTCAGCCAGCGTTTCTGGAGAACGTGGATAGGTGACGTTTCAAGACACCAAAACATGTCAGCCACGATCGGCCATGATCACAGTGAATGGCGGTGCTGGCTCGACGGGCCGAGTGGCCTCCTCCTGCACCTGTTGTCTACTGTCTATTGTCACCAACACTATCCTACTCAGAGCAGTAGAGGCAATTTTACAATTTTACTGGTCTTCAGACTGAAGGAGGGTCTCGACAGCGGCGGAGACCCGGGTTCGATCCTGACTGCGGGTGCTGTCTGTGTGGAGTTTGCACGTTCTGCCCGTGACCTGCGTGGGTTTTCTCCGGGAGCTCCGGTTTCCTCCCGCACTCCAAAGACGTACAGGGTTTGTAGGCAAATTGCTCTTGCTAAAATAGTAAATTGTCCCTAGTATGTGTCGGATAGAGCTAGCGTACGGGGACTCGGTGGGACAAAGGGCCTGTTTCTGCGAGGTATCGCTGTAAACTAAACTAACATAGTGATGTTTAAGAGACTTTTGGATACCCTGACCCGATACGTCACCTATCCATGTTTAGTTTAATTTAAATTAGTTTAGAGATTCAGCTAAGGAAACAGGCCCTTCGGCCCACCGAGACCGTGCCGACCAGCGATCACGGCATTTTAACACTATCCTATGCACACTAGGGACAATTAATTTTTGTACATTTACCAAGCCATTTTACCTTCATAGCACCTGCACGTCTTTGGAGGGCGGGAGGAAACCGAAGATCTCAGAGAAAACGCGCGCAGTCACGGGGAGAACGTGCAAACTCCATACAGACAGCACCCCAAGTCGGGATTGAACCCGGGTCTCTGGCGCTGCAAGCACCGTAAGGCAGCATCTCTACCTCTGCGCCACCGTGACCGCCGCGTTTCTCTATGAGGATGCTGCCTTTCCCTGCCTTAATCACCTCTACTAAAGTAGTCTTCTATTTTTCAGTACAGGGCCTGTCCCACCAGCATGCAACTCCATGCGGTGAGCGCGACCAAACTGGAAGCGGGGGCCGCGCGGAGGTCGGGTGAGTGGCGCAAAGTGGCGCGAAGTTGGAGCGAAGTCCGCGGTAAGTTGGCAAGGACAGAGAGGGTCACACAGAGAGGGACACGGAGGCACATATAGAGAGGGTCACGGAGGCACATATAGAGAGGGTCACGGAGGCATAGAGAGGGTCACGGAGGCACACAGAGAGGGTCACGGAGGCATAGCGGGGGTCACGGAGGCACATATAGAGAGGGTCATGGAGGCACAGAGAGAGGGTCACAGAGGCACATATAGAGAGGGTCACGGAGGCACATATAGAGAGGGTCACAGAGGCACACAGAGAGGGTCATGCAGGCACAGAGAGAGGGTCACGGAGGCACACAGAGAGGGTCATGGAGGCATAGAGAGGGTCACGGAGGCACATATAGAGAGGGTCACGGAGGCACACATATAGAGAGGGTCACGGAGGCACGATGTCAAGGCGGTGCGTAATGCATCGAGGCGACTGCGGGCCGACAGGCCGTTGCCGCGCGGAATGTTTGAACGCGGTCAGTTTTACGGAGCCCCGCGCGATGTCGAGACCAGCCCCGCACAACTCCATATGGGTCTGGCGATCGAAGTGGAACCGGCCCCGCGTGGCCGGACGGCTCAAGCGACCACGTTAGGTCGCGCTCACCACATGGAGTTGCATGCTGGTGGGTCAGGCCCTTAAACCTCCAATCTACTGACTGGCTCAATGAAAATAATCAGGAACTTCAGTTCCTTCCTGCACACTGCTGGAGTCTGTTTGGTGTTTTAACATGTTTTAATATCATTTGGGTGAAGATCCATTTGACAGCGCACATGACACGTCTAGTAATGCAAAAGGCACCCGTTTACAGCGCGTAGTCCCTCTCTCGTACCACACAGGCGCGGACGTAACCACTGTTAGGTACTTTCCCCACACCCTGGTGAATGCTATGTACTTACCTTTCTGTTTCTCTGCAGGCCGTGGCTGGGAGCCAGCAATCAAGGGATTAAGAGCTTCTGCACCCGATTGGCCAAGCTACATCAGGTGACTCGTCGGGAGCTTAAAAGGCAGGAGCTCCCAGAATTCTCTCTCTCTTCATCGCTGATCCCTGGAGGAAGAGGTGACGGTCTGAGCTGCAGGAGGCCTGGCCGCATGGCACAGCACTTTGTATATTGTCGCCTATATTTGCAAATTACAGTTGTATTGGGACGGATGGGATGACCTGAGAGTTTTTGTGTATTTGTTTGCAGGGTTATTTCTATTCAGGCAGGAATTAGAGTCTCCAGTTCGACGGCCCATTGCGAGGCTGGCTGGAGCATTGTTATCTTTATTTGTTAGTCGATTCTTGTCCTTGACTGTGTTGTTTTAAATCAGGTTTGGGTTTTGTCTTTTAACACAATTAAAGACTATATTTTTAAACTTGAACCTGTTTTTTTGACTTTGTTACGCGGCTCTGAGGTTCCTGCCTTCGGGAGTCGCAACAAAATGGGGGCTCGTCCTAAGCTTTGAGGACCCTAGACATTTTGTGTTTTTTTTATGGTAGGCTTCTGGTGACTGAGGAAGTCTGTGTTGTGAGGGGATTTTTTTTCTTTTTCCCCTTCCATTTGTGGTGACATTTGTGCCCAGGGGTTGGCTGGTGGTTTGGTCCTGACATTTGATATGGAGTTTAAAGTGGATGACTTTATCGACGCTCCTAGTCGGGAGTTGTTTGACAAATGTACGAAGGAGCAGTTGTTAGTGCTGGCAGACAACTATAAGGTGTCTGTTGATAAGCATTCGAGGAAACAGGCTATAAAGCCGGCGTTATGGTCTGCGTTGAAGAGGAGTGAGGTATTGCCTGCTGAGGCAGAGAGTCCTCTAGCTTCTACACAGCCTGGGCAGGAAATGGGGGGACCTCATCTGATTGAAAGAGTTAGAGCTTGCAATGAAAAAGGAGGAGAGGGCCTTAAGAGAGAAAGAGCTTGAGATTAAACACCTCAAGATAAGGGAAAAGGAATTGAATGCCTTCCAAGTTCCTTCTGGGGAAAGGGAGTTTGATATGAGCAAGAACATCCGCCTGTTTCCCCCGTTTAACGTAGACAATATTTTTGCAGTGTTTGAACGGGTGGCTTCGTCCTTGAAGTGGCCTAGGGACATGTGGGCCTTGCTTTTGCAGTGTGTCCTTGTGGGTAAAGCACGGGAGGTGTACTCGTCTTTATCTGTTGACAACAGTCTGGACTCTGAGTGTGTGAAGTCTACGGTATTAAGGGCTTATGAATTAGTTCCCGAGGCGTACCGGCAGAAGTTCCGGCGCTTTAGGAAGTTTGATAATCAGACTTATGTGGAGTTTGCTGGGGAGAAGGAGGCACTTTTTGACAGGTGGTGCGCTTCTCAAAGAGTGAAGGATTTTAAGCTGCTGCGGGCCTTGATGATTATGGAAGACTTTAAGAACTGTCTCCCTGAGAGGGTTGCTACTTACATTAATGAGCAGAAGGTGACGGAGGTGTCTAAAGGGCCTGTCCTACCAGCATCTGACTCCATGCGATGAGCGCGATCAAACTAGAAGCGGGGGCCGCGCGGAGGTCGGGTGATCCCCTGTACAGGGCCGTTCCCACCAGCATGAGCCTGCATGTGGCAAGCGCGACCATACCGGCAGCGAGGGCCGCACGGAGGTCGGGTGAGTGGCGCAATGCGGCGCAAAGTGAGGCGAACTTGGAGCGAAGTCTTAAGGTAAGTTCGCCAAGACCGAGAGGGGCACACAGAGAGGGGCACAGAGGCACAAACACAGAGGGCCACGGAGCCACACACATAGAGGGTCACGGAGGCACCTACAGAGAGGGCCACGGAGGCACGACATCGAGGCGGTGTGTAATGCGTCGAGGTGACTGCGAGCCGACAAGCCGTTGCCGCGCGGAATTTTTGAACATAGTCAGTTTTTCGGAGCCCCGCGCGATGTCGGGACGAACTCCGCACAATTCCGCACGGCTCCGGCGATCGAAGTGGGACCGGCCCCGCGATGCCGGACGGGTAAAGCGACCACGTTAGGTCGCGCTCATCGCATGGAGTTGCATGCTGGTGGGACAGGCCCTTAAGGACGCGGTTTGTGCAGAGAATGTATTGACTCATAAAACGGAGTTTGTTGGGAGATCCAATAGTTTTGGTGCACGGCCGGTTAATCGTGGTGGTGTCGCCGGTGGCAGTGTCAAAGCTGTCTCTGTGCCTGCAAGTGTCAGCACAGTGATACGGGGGAGGTCCGAGCTGATAAGGTTGACGGAGATCTCAGGACTAAGGAAGGTCCTGTGTGCTTTTTTGTAAAGGGAACAGGCACATCTTAAAGTCGTGTCTCGTCCTGTACAAGAAAAATGCAAAGTCTGTGGCTTTGGTTGGTACACAAAAAGCACCTGTGGTTCCTGGGATGTCTGCGTCTGATGAGTGTAGTAATTATTCTGCGTTCATCACGAACGGTTTTGTTTCTCTAGAGGATGGGGGTTCATAAAGTTCCAGTATCCATCTTGCGTGATACTGGTGCTACTCAGTCCTTTATATTGGATAGTGTACTGCCGTTTTCTGGGTTGAGTCCAGTGTCCCTGTGGTAGGATTCGGGTTGGAGGACATGGTAGTGCCTTTGCATACCGTGAGTCTCGAGTCCGAGTTGGTTTCAGGCCGGGTAATTGTTGGGTTACGGCCGTGTTTTCCCGTTGCGGGGGTTTCTGTGATTTTGGGGAATGACTTGGCAGGAGGTTTCATTACTCCTGAGGTGACGGCTGTTCCGGTGGTGCAGAGTCCCGATAGATTGGCTATGCAGCATCCGACAGTCTTCACAGCTAGTACTGTCACGAGGGCTATGGCTAAGAGCCAGGCAAAGTTTGAAGATGTTGTGGACCGGAGTGAGAGCATTTTTGGGGATCAGGATGATGGATCCTGTGTTGTGAAGGGTGTTTCTACATCTCAAGATGGGTTCTTGTCTGAAAATGTGCTGGTGTCGCTGTCACGTGACCGGCTGGTTGAGGAGCAAAAGAGGGATCCAGGTTTATCGGATCTGTTCGACTGCGCGGTGCCTGAGGGGGATATGGATTCCACAGCAAACGGGTATTTTCTGAGGAATGGCTTACTGATGCATAAGTGGTCTCCCTTGGATATGTCAGGGCATGATGATTGGAGCGTGGTTGATCAGATTGTGATACCTCGTCGGTATAGGGACGAGATACTCAGTTTGGCTCACGATGGACCTCTGGGTGGACATTTGGGGGTCAATAAGACGTATGACCGTACCTTGTGGAATTTCTTTTGGCCAGGGTTGAAAAAGGACATGAAGCAGCACTACAGGTGTTGTCACATTTGCCAGGTGGCAGGAAAGCCGAACCAATCAAGTGTTCCTGTGCCTTTATATCCAATCCCTGTGGTCGGGGAGCCGTTTGAACGGATTCTAGTGGATTGTGTGGGTCCTCTACCTCGGACAAGGGTGGGCAACAAGTTTTTATTGACAGTTATGTGTGCGTCTACCCGCTTTCTGGAGGTGGTCCCTTTGCGTAACATTACTGCCCTTGCCATTGTGAAGTCTCTCACTAAGTTGTTCGGTTTGCCCAAGGTTGTGCAGAGTGACCAAGGTTCCAACTTCATGTCAAAGGTTTTTGGTCAGGTAATGAAGTTGTTGGATATTGAGCATTGTCACTCCAGTGCGTATCATCCTGAGAGCCAGGGAGCTCTCGTGCGGTTTCACCAGACTTTGAAATCTATGTTGAGGACTTACTGCCTGGAGTTTGAAAAAGACCGGGATGAGGGGGTTCATCTAGTTATGTTTGCGGTGCATGAGGTCGTGCAGGAGTCTTTAGGGTTCAGTCCTGCTGACCTGGTGTTCGCGCATACTGTTCGTGGTCCGTTGTGGGTCCTGAAGAAGAAATGGTTGCAGGAGAATTCAAAACGTAGTATTTTAGACCACGTCTGTACTTTTAGGTCTAGACTGTGGAGGGCATGCGAACTGGCAATGGGTAATCTTGCTTCTGCTGAGTCTAGGATGAAGGGCTGGTTCGACAGGAAGGCTTCAAGTAGGAATTTTTCTCCAGGTGACAAGGTCCTGGTGTTGTTGCCTATTCCTGGTCCCAGTCTGCAGGCTCGGTATAGTGGTCCCTATCAGGTGGTTAAGAAGGTTGGTGCAAGGGATTACGTTATGAAAGCATACGGCATTGGGGGTTCAGTATTGATGTGGATAGAGAACTGGCTGGCAAACAGGAAGCAAAGAGTAGGAGTAAACGGGTCGTTTTCACAATGGCAGGCAGTGACTAGTGGGGTACCGCAAGGCTCAGTGCTGGGACCCCAGCTATTTACAATATATATTAATGATCTGGATGAGGGAATTGAAGGCAATATCTCCAAGTTTTGCGGATGACACTAAGCTGGGGGGCAGTGTTAGCTGTGAGGAGGATGCAAGGAGACTGCAAGGTGACTTGGATAGGCTGGGTGAGTGGGCAAATGTTTGGCAGATGCAGTATAATGTGGATAAATGTGTGGTTATCCACTTTGGTGGCAAAAATAGGAAAACAGACTATTATCTAAATGGAGGCCGATTAGGAGGTTGGACAGGCTAGATGCAGGAAGATTGTTCCCGATGTTGGGGAGGTCCAGGACAAGGGGTCACAGCTTAAGGATAAGGGGGAAATCCTTTAGGACCGAGATGAGAAGGACTTTTTTCACACAGAGAGTGGTGGGTCTCTGGAACTCTCTGCCACAGAGGGTAGTTGAGGCCAGTTCATTGGCTATATTTAAGAGGGAGTTAGATGTGGCCCTTGTGGCAAAGGGGATCAGAGGGTATGGAGAGAAGGCAGGTACGGGATACTGAGTTGGATGATCAGCCATGATCATATTGAATGGTGGTGCAGGATCGAAGGGCCGAATGGCCTACTCCTGCACCTAATTTCTATGTTTCTATGTTATTGGTACCCCTGATCGGAGGCAGAAGACTCAGCTCTGTCATGTCAACATGCTGGAGCAGTACCATGAGCAGGAGCATGTACAGGTTGATGGGGAGGAGCTGTGTCCTGCGGTTTTGTCTAAGCCAGTTTTGGCTGTAGCAGTGCTGCCCCCTGACACGGGTGGTGACGTGGGTGAGGCACGGTTGTCTGTGGCAGCGACGCAGGGAAAGCTGTGCAACTCTGAAGCTTTGGAGTCGCTTCCCTTGCGGTTGTCCCATTTGTCTGGAGGTCAGCGGGATGATCTGCTTGCTTTGGTGGGGTCAAATGGGTCACCGTTCTCGGATGTGCCTTCTCAGGCGTCTGTGCTGCAGCATGACATTGACGTGGCCGGTGCTGCGCCAATTAAACAGCATCCGTATCGGGTCAACCCTGACAAGCATCATCGCCTAAGAGGTCAGGTTGACTATATGCTGCAGCATGCAACTGCTGAACCTAGTTGTAGTCCGCGGAGTTCTCCGTGTCCACTGGCTACGAAGGCTAATGGGGAGGACAGGTTTTGCACGGACTTTCGGAAGGTGAATGCTGCAACTAAGCCGGATTGCTATCCTCTTCCACGGATGGAGGATTCCGTGGATCACGCGGGAAGTGCATCTTTTGTCCCTAAGTTGGACTTGCAAAAAAGGGTGTTGGCAAGTTCCTTTGAATAGAATAGAATGCTATTTATTGTCATTCAAACAAGTTTGAACGAAATTGCGTTTTCTACAGTTTTTGTTTTACATTACAAAAAAACCCAAGACCCACACTTAACACAGTTTACACAAACATCCATCACAGTGAGTCTCCAACACCTCCTCACTGTGATGGAAGGCAAAGTCTTATCTCTTCCCTTAGTTCTTCACCCGCGGTCCAGCAGTCCAACTGCAGTGTCGAGGCGACTGGGGCTCCCGCTGTTAAAGCCCCCGGTGGACGATGGTAAGTTCCGTGGCCGCTAACCCGCGCCGGGCGATGTTAGGCCCCCGCTCCGTGTCCTTTAAACCCCGCGATTCCAACGGGGGAAGTTGCCGTTGGGGGAGCTCTGAAAAGCGGTCTCCCACCGGGGACCTGCGAGCTCCCGATGTTCCTGACCACCGGGCCTGCGGCCGGAGCCTCCGAAGCTCCGGTCGGGTCGCAGCCGAGCGCCACCACAGCTCTCCCTGCTCCAAAGGCGGCCAGCTCCGCGATGTCAGGTCCGCAGACTCCGCGACTGGAGCCCTCAGGTTGGTCCCGGTCGGAGGCCGTCGCCGGCTCCACGATGTTAGGCCCAACGACAACGGAGACCCGACAGGGAAATAGTCGGGTCCCCGTACGTGTTACGCGGCTCTGAGGTTCCTGCCTTCGGGAGTCGTAACAACCACGGAAAAGGGGCAGGCAGCCGCCTCTTATGCCTGGCGCCGTGACTCGTGGATGGCCAGCTTGACCAGGCCCTGGAGCAGCAAACCCAACCAGGACATCTTCAGCCCTCTCCCCTCCCCTCCCCTAGTGTGTCCGAAGATGAGGATGGTGGGGTGGGAAATGCAGCCAGAAGGTGAGGAGCAGCCCCTTTAGATTATGGAACAGGGGCTGAACTGTTCAATGTGTTTGTGATGTAGTTTGCATATCCGCTCTTGCCCTGGGTCCTGGCAACCCTCACACCTTCAGCGCTGTCGGGTGGGCGTTAAAGATTGAACCAGGCTCTGTGCCACCCTGTTCCCACTTCCTCTGGTCTGGGTGGCAGTGTGAACTATGAGGAGGATGCTATGAGGATGCAGGGTGACTTGGACAGGTTGGGGGAGTGGGCGAATGCACGGCAGGTGAAGTTTAATGCGGATAAATGTGAGGTTATCCACTTTAGTAGCAAAAACAGGAAGGCAGATTACTATCTAAATGGCATCAAGTTGGGAAAAGGGGAAGTACAACGGGATCTGGGGGTCCTTAACGTAACGTAATTTTGTTTGGAATGTAATTCGTTTGGAACATGAATCATTTGGAATGCAACGTAATTTCGTTTGGAACTGCATATATCAATGTATTTCTAAATGACAATAAAGTTTGTTTGACTTGACTTGACTTGACTTGACTTGTACATCAGTTTATGAAAATAACCATGCAGGTACAGCAGGCAGTGAAGAAAGCGAATGGCATGTTGGCCTTTATAACAAGAGGTCCTTCTGCAGTTGTACAGGGCCTTAGTGACACCACACCTGGAGTATCGTGTGCAGTTTTGGTCTCCAAATCTGAGGAAGGACTTGCTATTGAGGGAGTGCAGCGTAGGTTTACAAGGTTAACTCCCAGGATGGCGGGACTGTTATACGCTGAGAGAATGGAGCAGCTGGCCTTGTACACTCTGGAGTTTAGAAGGATGAGAGAGGATTTTATTGAAACATATAAGATTATTAAGGGATTGGACAGGTTAGAGGCAGGAAACATGTTCCCCATGTTGGGGGAGTCCAGAACCAAGGGCCATGGTTTAAGAATGAGGGGTAGGCCGTTTAGAACGGCGTTGAGGTATAACTTTTTCACACAGAGAATTGTGAATCTGTGGAATTCTTTGCCTCAGAGGGCGGTGGAGGCCAAGTCTCTGGATGCTTTCAAGGGAGAGCTAGATTGGGCTCTTAAAGATAGCGGAGTCAGGGGATATGGGGAGAAGGCAGGAACGGGGTACTGATTGGGGATGATCAGCCATGATCACAATGAATGGCAGTGCTGGCTCGAAGGGCCGAATGGTCTATTCCTGCACCTACTGTCTATTGTCAATGCTATGTGCAACTGTGGAGAGGTACAGACAATGGCGCACCTACTGACTTGCGGCGGAGAGGCAAGCACTGCGGACGATCTCCGCAGAGGCACGTGCGTGGCACGGCCTGTGTCAAAGCGATGGCAGAACGCCGACTGACGCACGTGCGAGCGAGCAGAGATTGTCTATTGTCTGCAACACGGTTTTGGGTTAAAAGGAAACGAAATACTCCCTGTTTATATAAGACTCTTCACAACCCGAAGAAACAGTAAACGCGTTTTTTACGGCCAATAAAGTACTTCAGAGGTTTGGTGACACTTACAATGTAACAAACCCAACGCAGAATAAACATTTGTCTGGGTCAACAGCTGGTTTGAAAATCTCGAAGGGATAAAGTGGCGCTCATCCTAAGTTATGTAGATGGGAACAGCATGGGAATAAGAGGAGGTTGGCTTTAAAAGCATATTAAATGTAACACAAACTTTACAAGACTTGAGAGTGATAACCATGACAGATCTGGCGGGTATGTATCAGGGGCAAATTTAACGTGAGAAAAGTGTTGGGATATATTTCTGGAAATATAATAAGGGAGAACTTTAAGAGTAACAGGGGGATATCGCCGACGTCGATGCCTTGTAAAAGTGGCTAGTTTTCTCTATAGGTAGACAGAAATGCTGGAGAAACTCAGTGTGTGAGGCAGCATCTATGGAGTAGCAATGTCACAAAATTTTGAGATTTAAAAAATCAAGCCTGCAATTTATCCCATATATATATGTTCAACTGGACTGAGTGGGACCTGTTGGGTCCCAGCATCACACGGGAGGGCTGGTCACCCAACGCAATATTCCACCTCTCCACCAATTCCAATATTTATCGCCAGTGGTGGGGAGTTCTGTAGCGATAGTATGGGTGTTGTGGGCCGAAGGTACTGGTTTCCAGAGGGCTAGTATAGACTTTGTGGGCCGAATGGATTCTTGGGCTGGCAGCTCAGTCACTGAGGCCTGGCAGTACAGTCAACCGGACCTGGCAGGCTGGCAGCTGAGAAACTGCCAGAAATTCTGCCCAAAACAGGTGACTGTATGGATTATTTGGCTGGCATTTGGCTGGCAGTTGTTACTTACGGCTGGTGGGCTGGCAGTTCACTTACTCATGGCTGGCGGGCTGGCTGTTCACTTACTCACGGCTCGTGGGCTGGCAGTGCAGCCACTCACGCCTGGTACGCTGGCAGTTCACTCAGTCACCCCTGCTCCCTTCACCCCCCACTCTGCTCCTTACTATTCCACTCTCCCCCACGCATTCAGTGTATCTCCCCACAACCTCCCCCCATGCACTCTTAGTGGCTCTCCCATAGAGCAGCCATTTCTGCCCATTAGGTTCCCATTGAGATGAAGAACACACAGGCATCAAAAGTTCAAAAAGGATTTATTAAAGTTTAAATTGTGAATTATTCTTAAAATATAAGAACAATTTAAATGTTAAAGATTAGAATTATTAAGTTCTTTCTTGTTGTGTCTCTTGTCGTGTTATGTTGCTCACTGCCTCTTGATGACTATTTCCTGTTGATAAAAAGAGACTATTTTAATATAGAGAGATTTAGCGGTCAAATTTTAAGAAAGAAAATCTAAGAATTAATCTCAGAAGTCATCATTCAACGAAGCACGCTTTTAATGACAACATTCTTGGTCGATGTTCCATCCTTCAGGAAAAAGTTGACATTTCCCTTTATCTTTCCTCGGCTGAGAGCCAGATATAGTTGTCCGGTTTGTCGAGGTAGATCAACACCTTCTGCATTGTTTCACCTTGTGCTTTATGGATCGTCATAGCAAAACTTGATTGAATGGGGAATTGGGTGCGCTGAAGGGGAATGTCTTCACCTTCTGTCAAAATGAGCGCTATCCTAGGAATGAGAACATTGCCTTCTTTGAAGGCTCCCATGTTGATTCTTGCAACGATCAGATTATTGTGTAGCTCTTCCGCAATCATCCTCGTTCCATTGCGTAGCTTTGGCTGCTCCAAGTTTCTCATGAATCTGGATTGGAGATCCTTTTTTCAACTCCAATTTGTGTGGTGGTCATCCAGAGCGCTCGAGTGAATCGAGGAACTCTGTTGGGAAGTGAGTATCATGAGTTCCCTCAGTGACAGCGTTGAAAGAAAAGTACTCCTTAACGATTCCAGGGAAGCGTCTGATGCATGTGGAATTGATGCTTCTCATGGTATCATTGTGAGGAACCAAGATACAATTGTTGGACAATAATTCTGCAGGATTGTCAAATGTGGGATAGATGAAATCAACACAATCCTCCAGTGTTTCTGCTGATAGAAGCATGTCTTTGTGGGATTTCAACTTCATCGTCTTCGTTCTTTAAAATCTTGTCTTCTCCACCTTTCAACAAAAATTGAGAAGAGTCGCCTTCGTCCTCTGCCAATCGCATATTTGTGTGCGATTGAAACTTGGTGAAAAGTCTCCACAAGTAGGATTTCATTTTTAATTTAAAAAAAAATAGAACTACATAATAAAAAGCAATTTGTTCGTTGCAGACATACATTATCAATATTATTTATATTAACAATTGCATAGTAATTGTACTTCTATATATTTGTACCAGTTTTTATAAAGATAGAAATTAATAGAGAGAGAGAAAACAAAAAAGAGGAGGAAAAGTTGGGAAAGAACGGAGTGCATCGTTGGAGATATATCCGCGTTTTATGAAATGTCATTCTTCATCTATTCCTTGATTCAGGTTTCAGTCGGGTTCTCGTGCCGAACCAGTTTGCCCCTTCAAGTAGGATTTCTTGATGCAGGCATTTCCAACATCAGCATCATTTCCCCTTTTCGCCACAGCAAGTAGTTGTCGGAAATCGCCGCAACAAACGGTAAGAATGCCGCCAAAAAAGGCTTAGTGTTGCTGCGGACATCTTGGAGAGTTTTGTCCACCGCTTCAAAGCTTTCTGGCCTAATCATTGGACATTGATCCCCAAACAATGACTTTCACTTGCATCATGAAATGAGCCGTCTTAAGGGCCTGTCCTACAAGCATGCAACTCTATGCGATGAACGCGATCAAACTAGAAATGGGGGCCGCGCGGATCCCCTGTACAGGGCCGTTCCCACCAGCATGCGCCTGCATGCGGCAAGCGCGACCAAACCGGCAGCAGAGGTCGGGTGAGTGGCGCAATGCGGCACAAAGTGAGGCGAACTTGGAGCGAAGTCTAAGGTCAGTTCGCCAGGACAGAGAGGGGCACACAGGGAGGGGGACAGAGGCACACACATACAGAGGGCCACGGAGCCACACACATGGAGGGTCACGGAGGCACCTACAGATAGGTTCACGGAGGCACGATGTCGGGGCGGTGTGTAATGGGTCGAGGCGACTGCGAGCCGACAAGCCGTTGCCGCGCGGAATTTTTGAACATGGTCAGTTTTTCGTAGCCCCGCGCGATGTCGGGACGAACTCCGCACAATTCCGCACGGCTCCGGTGATCGAAGTGGGACCGGCCCCGCGACGCCGGACGGCTCAAGCGACCATGTTAGGTCGCGCTAATCGCATAGAGTTGCATGCTTGTAGGGCAGGCCCTTAAGAGTTCTTCTCGGTATCTTGAATCAAGAATGTGCAGTTCTTCCACCAGGCATTAATGTAGCTGGTATCCCAGAGGATGCGACAGCAATAGCCACATCAGCTTGACCTCTAACTATGGAGAGGATCAAATTGGTGATAAATGTTTCTCCTGTTCCTCCTGGTGCATCAATGAACAACATTGAAGGGAGATTCCTTTTCAAGGTGTTGCACACCTGGTCATACACTTCTCTCTGCTCAGCATTTAGCAGAGGCTCATTCTCCTCAACAAACTGCTGTTGTTCATGTCTATCGTATTGCAATTCCTGCAGCAATTCTGGATCGTCACCATCAAGGTGCATCCTTCCATTTCTTGGTTGTGGCAAATTAAAGAATTCCATTGTTTTGTTGTAATTCTCAAGCTTGTCTTGAATATACACCAGAGCATGATCATGATGCTTCTCTTCAATCGCGATATTAGGGTCATTCATTGTTCTCCATTCTCCTTCAGACATTGAATTCGTGAAGTGATCCCATGATTGTCGAGGATCGTTGATCTCCGTATTTGTCAACAAAACAAAAAACAAATCTCACGCACACACACGCACACACACGCACGCACACACACACACACACACACACACACACACACACACACACACACACACACACACACACACACACACAATACTAAAATGGCAAGTAACTTCAGAACGTGGTGAATATACAGTGTGTAAAAGAAATGTTTAAAGCCTCCTGTCGAGGCTGCTGCTGAAGCAAAAACGTGCTTTAAATAACATCCAAGAAACACGCTCACCATAGACAGAGCAGTCAGCTCGCTTGAATTATTCAACAGCGCCTGCACTCGCCGCCATCTTGACATCACCCTCTCACTTCTTGCCGCTAACCGGAAATTACGTCATCGACGCCATCTTGCAACTAAGCGAAAATCACAGAATGAGCGTCAATTTTGAGATTAGATTAGATTAGATTAGATTCCTTTATTGTCATTTAGACTTTACGGTCTGAACGAAATTGTTACCATACAGTCATAACTTATAATAAAAACAAAACACACAATAAACACATATCCAACATCCACCACAATGAGTTCACCAGGCACCTCCTCACTGTGGTGGAAGGCAAAAGTCTTAAGTCCCTGTCTTCCTCCCTCCTAGTTCTCCCTCTGCGCTGAGGCGACCCAGGCCGCCACCGCCGCTGGAGCACCGCAGCTCCGAACCAGGCCGCCGCCGCCGCTGGAGCACCGCAGCTCCGAACCATGCCGCCACCACAGCTCCGCCATTAGGCCTCAGCACAGATGGTGACCGGGGACATGCATCCCCCCAAAGGGAGAGACTGAGACTCTGTTTCTCCCACCCACCCACACATACACAACCTAATAAAACAAAATTCTACCGAACAATCACAAAAATACACAAAAAAAACCAAAAACAGACGGACTGCAGGTGAGCCGCAGCTGCCAGCCAGCGCGGCCACTTCCGGAAGCACAGTTCTGATCTAATAAAATGTTTATTCACGCATTATCCATCCGAAAACTGTTGCAAGCAAGCCCTATAAAAGCCAAGCCAATTAGGGCAAAAACACTTAGCAAGCCAACAAAAGACATTCGTTTTGCTGAGAGCACTTTAAAAAGCCAATTAGGGCAAAAACACTTCGCAAGCCAACAAAAGACATTCGTTTTGCTGAAAGCACTTTAAAAAGCCAATTAGGGCAAAAACACTTGGCAAGCCAACAAAATACATTATTTTTGCGGAAAGCACTTTAAAAAGCCAACTGGGGAAAAACACTTAGCAAAACCACAAAACACATTTGCTGAAAACCACATCCCGGGGACTCACCGTGGAGTACACGTGCGTTCAGTGTTATTCGCTGCTCAGAGAGCCATGACCCTCTGGCTTCCTCTGTCTGGTCGAGACTGAGTGAGGCACGACACTTCCGGGTTTTATAGTCCCTCCCCCTGCCGCCAGCGGGGGCAGCAGAGAGAAAGGTGAAATGTTTAAAAACATAATGGTCTTTCATCGATGGGAAAAATCCGTCAGTCCAGGCAGGCGGAGGGGGGCTCTGAGCGAGTTGGCAAAAAATGACGGCGGTAGATGGCGGCGTTCTCTTGGAAATCAAAGCACAGCGAGCCAAAAGTGGTCAAGATGTGACTTTTAGTAATATAGATGGTATATGGACACATTGATCTGTTCTGTGGTAGACCAAAGTGCCGGAGAAACTCAGCGGGTGCAGAGGGAGGGAAAGAAATAGGCAACGTTTGAGGCCAAAACCCTTCTTCAGACTGTTCTGTATTTATTTATGCCTACAATATTCTGTTGTGCTGAAGCAAAGCAAGAATTTAATTGCCCTATCTGGGACACATGACAATAAACTCTCTTGAATCTCTTCAATCTTGAATTTATTGTGACTGGACACAGTGAGATTCTTTGCTTGCTTTCACAAATATATACAAATATACTATCTACCTCATTGGTGACCCTCGGACTATCAGTCTGAAGAAGGGTCTCGACCCGAAACATTGTCTATTCCTTCGCTCCATAGATGCTGCCTCTCCCGCTGAGTTTCTCCAGCATTGTTGTCTACCTTCGATTTTCCAGCATCTGCTGTTCCCTTCTCAAACATTCTTTATCATCTTTACTCTTTTGCATATCTCTCATTCATTTGCTCTATATCTCATAGAAACATAGACATAGAAATTAGGTGCAGGAGTAGGCCATTCGGCCCTTCGAGCCTGCACCGCCATTCAATATGATCATGGCTGACCACCCAACTCAGTATCCCGTACCTGCCTTCTCTCCATACCCTCTGATCCCCTTAGCCACAAGGGCCACATCTAACTCCCTCTTAAATATAGCCAATGAACTGGCCTCAACTACCCTCTGTGGCAGAGAGTTCCAGAGACCCACCACTCTCTGTGTGAAAAAATGTCTTCTCATCTCGGTCCTAAAGGATTTCCCCCTTATCCTTAAGCTGTGACCCCTTGTCCTGGACCTCCCCAACATCGGGAACAATCTTCCTGCATCTAGCCTGTCCAACCCCTTAAGAATCTTGTAAGTTTCTATAAGATCCCCTCTCAATCTCCTAAATTCTAGAGAGTATAAACCGAGTCTATGCAGTCTTTGATCATAAGACAGTCCTGACATCCCAGGAATCAGTCTGGTGAACCTTTGCTGCACTCCCTCTATGGCCTCCCTCTATCTCTCCACATCTCCGTCTATATCCCTCGTTTCCCCATCCCCTGACTCTCAGTCTGAAGGGGGGTCTCGACCCGAAACGTCACCCATTCCCTTCCTCCAGAGGTGCTGTCTGACCCGCTGAGTCCCACACAAGCAGAACACACAAAACACATTTTAACATAAACATCCACCACAGTGACTCCTCCACATTCCTCACTGTGATGGAAGGAGAAAAAAAAAAGTTCAAATATCTTCCCTTTGCTCTCCCGCGGTCGGGGGCCTCGAGCCCTCCGTTGGCGGGACCATCTTGACCCCATCCGCGACGGGGCGTTCAGCTCGTGCATCGGGGGGATGTCAGCTTCCCCCGCGCCGGGCGGTCGAAGTCCGCGTCGGGGCTGGTCGAACCTCGTTGGCGCTTCCCGACGCCACCTCTTCCGAGATTGCGTGCTCGATGGTAAAGGGCCTGTCCTACCAGCATCCGACTCCATGCGATGAGCGTGATCAAACTAGAAGCGGGGGCCGCGCGGAGGTCGGGTGATCCCCTGTACAGGGCCGTTCCCACCAGCATGCACCTGCATGCAGCAAGCGCGACCAAACCGGCAGCGAGGGCCGCGCGGAGGTCGGGTGAGTGGAGCAACGCGGCGCAAAGTGAGGCGAACTTGTAGCGAAGTCTTAAAGGTAAGTTCGCCAGGACAGAGAGGGACACACAGAGAGGGGCACAGAGGCACACACACACAGAGGGCCACGGAGCCACACACAGAGAGGGTCACGGAGGCACCTACAGAGGGGGTCATGGAGGCACGATGTCGAGGCGGTGTGTAATGCATCGAGGTGACAGCGAGCCGACAAGCCGCTGCCGCGCGGAATTTTTGAACATGGTCAGTTTTTCGGAGCCCCGCGCGATGTCGGGACGAACTCCGCACAATTCCGCATGGTTCCGGCGATCGAAGTGGGACCAGCCCTGCGACGCCAGACGGCTCAAGCGACCACGTTAGGTCGCGCTCATCGTATAGAGTTGCATGCTGGTGGGACAGGCCCTTTTAGTCCGCAGGCCATGGTTGGAGCAATCCCAGGGAAGGGATCGACTCCGATGTTAAGTCCACATCCCGCGGGGGCACTCAAGGTCAGACCGAGGAGGACACCAGCTCCATCGATGGTAAGCCGCAGAGCAACCGGAGATGCGACCTGGAAAGCAATCGCATCTCCGGCAAGGTAAGAAACTGAAGATAAAGTTTCCCCCTCCCCCTCCCCCTCCCACACATAAAACAAGCCAGAGAACACAAACTTTTAAAACGCACAAAAATAATAAAAAAGACGAAAAAACAGACAGACTGTTGGCGGGGCTGCCAATCGCTCGGCACCCCTGGTGGGAATAGCGTGAATAATGTTTAGCGCAAGATAAACTTCAGTAAAGTCCGATCAAAGATAGTCCAAGGGTCTCCAATGAGGTGGATAGTAGCTCAGGACTGCTCTCCAGTTGTTGAACCCATGGGGTCTTTATGAGGGCGTTAGCAACATGATCAGAATTCGGACCATCAAGTCAACTCCGCCATTCAATCATGGCTGATCGATCTTTCCCTCTCAACCCCATTCTCCTGTCTTCTCCCCATGACCCCTGACAAACGTACTAATCAAGAATCTGTCAATCTTCGCCTTAAAAACATCCATTGACTTGGTCACCACAGCCTTCTGTGACAATGAATTCCACAGATTCACCACCCTGGCTGAAGAAGTTCTACCTCATCTGATATATGGGGAGAAAGCAGGAGAATGGGGTTGTGAAGGACCGATAGATCAGCCATGATTGAATGGCGGAGTAGACTTGATGGTCTCCTCATCTTTTTCTCCTCATCTTTCCAAAGGTTAGTTCTTTTAATCTGAGGCTGTGCAATTGGTCCTAGTTTCTCCCACTAGTGGAAACCAATTTATTGTGGTGAGAATGAAATTTAGTTTAGTTTAGAGCTGCAGCGTTGAAACAGGCACTTCAGCCCACAGAGTCAGCGCCGACCACTGAGTCGATCCCCGCACACTAACACTATCCTACACACACTTGGGACAATTTTTACTTTCATAAGCCAAGCCAAATAACCTACAAACTTGTATGTCTTTGGAGTGTGGGAGGAAACCGAAGATATTGGAGAAAACCTACAACAGTCACGGGCAGAACGTACAAATTCCGTAGAAACAGCACCCGTCGTCAGGATCGAACCTGGGTCTCTGGCACTGTGAGGCAGCGACTCTGCCCGCTGCGCCACCGCGCCGCCCCAGATTTCACACTATTATTTGACAAATGAAGTCATGGCCGCAATGAAAGTGTGCAGGAATGTTAAATAAAAGCAGGCTAGGGATAAGTGATTTTCATCAAAATTAGCGAGAGAAAGACGAGTTCTTTTTTTTTGGAAGAAAGCGCAAGAGGAAATGCAATAGAAAAATAAAGACCAATAGCCTTGATGGGGCCGGCACGGTGGCGCAGCGGCCTCACAGCGCTAGAGACCCGGGTTCGATCCTGACCACAGGTGCTGTCTGTACGGAGTTTGTACGTTCTCCCCGTGACCCACGTGGGTCTTCTCCAGGAGCTCCGGTTTCCTACAGCTTAGCAGGTTAATTGGCTTCAGTAAAATTGTAAATTGTCCCCAGTGTGTGTGGGATAGTACAGGTGTGCGGGGCGATCGCTGGTCGGCGCGGACTCGGTTTCCGGGCCTGTGTAGGAAGGAACTGCAGATGCTGGTTTACACCGAAGATAGACAAAAAATGCTGGAGTAACTCAGCGGGTCTGGCAGCATCTCTGGAGAGAAGGAATGGGCGATGTTTCAGGTCGAGACCCTTCGTCATAGAGGGAGTGCAGAGAAGGTTCACCAGACTGATTCCTGGGATGTCAGGACTGTCTTATGAACAAGGACTGCATAGGTTTATACTCTCTAGAATTTAGGAGATTGAGAGGGGATCTTATAGAAACTTACAAAATTCTTAAGGGGTTGGACAGGCTAGATGCAGGAAGATTGTTCCCGATGTTGGGGAGGTCCAGGACAAGGGGTCACAGCTTAAGGATAAGGGGGAAATCCTTTAGGACCGAGATGACAAGGACTTTTTTCACACAGAGAGTGATGGGTCTCTGGAACTCTCTGCCACAGAGGGTAGTTGAGGCCAGTTCATTGGCTATATTTAAGAGGGAGTTTGATGTGGCACTTGTGGCTAAGGGGATCACGGGGTATGGAGAGAAACATAGAAACATAGAAATTAGGTGCAGGAGTAGGCCATTCGGCCCTTCGACCCTGCACCACCATTCAATATGATCATGGCTGATCATCCAACTCAGTATCCCGTACCTGCCTTCTCTCCATACCCTCTGATCCCCTTAGCCACAAGGGCCACATCTAACTCCCTCTTAAATATAGCCAATGAACTGGCCTCAACTACCCTCTGTGGCAGAGAGTTCCAGACCCACCACTCTCTGTGTGAAAAAATTCCTTCTCATCTCGGTCCTAAAGGATTTCCCCCTTATCCTTAAGCTGTGACCCCTTGTCCTGGACCTCCCCAACATCGGGAACAATCTTCCTGCATCTAGCCTGTCCAACCCCTTAAGAATTTTGTAAGTTTCTATAAGATCCCCTCTCAATCTCCTAAATTCTAGTGAGTATAAACCCAGTCTATGCAGTCTTTGTTCATAAGACAGTCCTGACATCCCAGGAATCAGTCTGGTGAACCTTCTCTGCACTCCCTCTATGGCAATAATGTCCTTCCTCAGATTTGGAGACTAGAACTGTACGCAATACTCCAGGTGTGGCCTCACCAAGACCCTATACAACTGAAGTAGAACCTCCCTGCTCCTATACTCAAATCCTTTTGCTATGAAAGCTAACATACCATTCGCTTTCTTCACTGCCTGCTGTACCTGCATGCCTGCTTTCAATGACTGGTGTACCATGACACCCAGGTCGCGCTGCATCTCCCCTTTTCCTAATCGGCCTCCAATTAGATAATAGAAGGCAGGTACGGGATACTGAGTTGGATGTTCAGCCATGATCATATTGAATGGCGGTGCAGGCTCGAAGGGCCGAACGGCCTACTCCTGCACCTAATTTCTATGTTTCTATGTCAGACTGGTTAGGGCAGCAGTTGCTTCGTCCACCGCTCAGGGAAGAAAGGCAAGGGACCAGTTCCCCTTCATAAAAAACGGGAATTACTTTGGAAACAAAAGAGCCCACACAGATGCTGGGAATCTGGAAATGTACACCGCAATCTATCTGGGCGTGGAATCGGAAAGCAGTTTAATGCTTAGGGTGTGATCATTTGTCAGCTCTCACTTCTGATATCGGTTCCGATCCAGAATACCACCCAGCCTTTCTTCTCCAGCTTGCAGTCGGCCTTCCGAACACGCCCAGCAATTGATTTATTTATCTTTTTTTTTGTTTCCCATTTTCATTTAAAATCTTTCATGGTCTGTTTCTGACACAGGGGGAGGTCAGACTGAAAAAAAGTCCCAGGTTAAGTAGGAGGGTTGTGTGGGTGAGTTATGGCCTGTGAACAAAGTTTGCCCTGCCGGTAATTGCCGTCAATTGAGGCAGGGGCTAAAGATCAGGCCGTAACTCAGGGCCTCTCAACCTGAATTACTACTGAGGGTCGGGGTCACTCGGGGTCCTACCCAGAGGCACTGCTGTACTCGCGGTGACGCAGCCGGTAGAATCGCTGCTGCCTCGCAGTCCCCAAGATCCCGCTTCAATCACAAGGCCATAAGTGATAGGGGCCCGAATCAGGCCATTCGGCCCATCAAGTCTACTCCACCATTCAATCGTGACTGATCTATCTCTCCCTCCTAACCCCCATTCTCCTGCCTTCTCCCCACAACCTCTGACACCTGTGCTAATCAAGAATCTATCTATCTCCGCCTTAAATATATCCACTGACTTGGCCTCCACAGCCTTCTGTGGAAAAGAATCCCACAGATTCACCACCCTCTGACTGAAGAGATTTCTCCTCGTCTCCTTCCTAAAAGAACCGTCCTTTAATTCTGGGGCTATGACCTCTAGTCCTAGACTCTCCCACAAGTGGAAACATCCTCTCGGCACCCACTCTATCCAAGCCTTTCACTATTCTGTACGTTTCAATCAAGTCCCCCCTCTCATTCTTCTAAAGTCCAGCGAGTACAGGCCCAGTGCCGACAAACGCTCGTCAAGGGTTAACCTTCCCGGGATCAATTCTTTAACCTCCTCTGGACCCTCTCCAGAGTCAGCACATCCTTCCTCAGATATGGTTCTTCCGGTGCTGTCTGCGCGGAGTTTGCACGTTCTCTCTGTGACAGTGTGGGTTTTCTACGGGTGCTCCGGTTTCCTCTCACAATTCAAAGGCGTGCAAGTGTGTGGGATAATTGGATTCTGCAGATTGTCCCCTAGTGTGTAGGATAGAACTAGTCTACGGGTGAATGATTGTCGGCGCGGGCTGGATGGGCTGAATGGCCTGTTTCCGTGCTGTATCTCTAAACTAAACTCAACTAAGCTAAAGTTTGTCATGTCCCCAACAATCCTGACCGACTTCTACAGGTGCGCCGTAGAAAGCATTTTATCGGGTCGGAGAACTGGGAAGGGGGAGGGGTAAGAACATTGACTTCTCTAACTTCAGATAGTCCTTGCTTTCCCTCTCTCTCCATCCCCTCCCCCTTTCCAGTTTTCCCACCAGCCTTACTATCTCCGACTACATTCTATCTCTGTCCTGCCCACTCCCCTGACACCAGACTGAGGAAGAGTCTCGACCTGAAACGTCATCCATTCCTTCTCCCCAGAGATGCTGCCTGTCCCGCTGAGTTACTCCAGCATTTCGTGTCTATCTTACGTTTAAACCAGCATCTGCGGTTCTTTCCTGACCCCGGGTGCTGTCTGTGTGGAGTTTGCACTGTCTCTCTGTGACCGCGTGGGTTTTCTCCGGGTGCACCGGCTTCCTCCCTCATCCAAAAGACGTGCGGGCTTGCGGGTTAATTGGCCTCTGTAGATGTGTGTGGGATAGAACTAGTGTATGGGCGAATGCTGAAGGATGGGCTGAAGGGCCTGTTTCCGTGCTGTATCTCCAAACCACGCTAAACACACATGCACACACATGTAGACATATGTGCAAGCAGGCTGAGGGACATGCGTGGATGCACTTGTACGGTCATGTATGTAACACGTACATACATACACAGGAGATACACGGAACTGCAGATGCTGGTTTACAAAAAAAGGCACAAAGTGTCTGTGGGGGGAATGGACGGGTAATATCCCTGGTCGGGACTCTGCTTCAGACTGAATTCTGCTAGCACTTTGTATTTTGCTCACGGTTCCAGCATCTGCATTCATTTAGAGGATGCTTGATGATAGGTGTGGACTCGATGGGCCAAAGGGCCTGTGTCGGTGCTGTATGACACTGACCAATGGAGGTTGCCAGCCCTGACCTGCCGTACTCAGCGGGTCAGGCAGCGTCTCTGGAGGACGTTCCGTGTCGGGTCCTTTCTTCCGCAACATTCACCTGTTTGCCTGCGCGCGTCTGCGATGTGGAAAGTGAATGATTGAGCAAAGGAAGTCGAAGGAGAGAAGTGGCTGCAAACGGACGTAGTGGGCAGCGGAGATCATGTTGTAATCTGCAGAGTGCGTCATAGTCTTGTGTAATGACCTGGCCCCAAAACCGCATGATGAGTTGGGCAAGGTAGCTCATGTAGCCAACTGGTCCAAACCAACAGGGAGATGGAGAGAGAGGGAGAGAGGCAGAGCCTGCAGTTACACAGCAAACAAGAGAGCAAGAGATCCAAACGCACACCTAATGCCTGAGTAGATTGACTTCAGCACGGAAACAGGCCATTCGGCCCACTGAATCAATGCCGACCATCGAGGGATATGGGCCAAAAGCAGGTTTTGGCCCATATCCATCGAAAATTCCATTGCATCGAAAATAGGTGCAGCAGTAGGCCATTCGAGCCAGCACCGTCATTCAAATGATCAAGGCTGATCATCCAAAATCAGTACCCCATTCCTGCTTTCTCCCCATATCCCTTGATTCCGCTAAACCCGAAGAGCTAAATCGAACTCTCTCTTGAAAATGTCCAGTGAATTGGCCTCCACTGCCTTCTGTGGCAGAGAATTCCATAGATTCACAACTCTCTGGGTGAAAACGTTTTTCCCCATCTCAGTCCTAAAGGGCCTACCCCTTATTCTTACATTGTGACCCCCTAGTTCTGGACTCCCCCAACATCGGGAACATTATTCCTGCATCTAGCCTGTTCAATCCTTCAGAATTTTATAGGTTTCTATAAGATCACCATCTTATACTTCTCATCCTAAATTCCAGTGAATATAAGCCCAGTCGATCCATTCTTTGGTCATATGTCAATAGACAACAAACATTAGGTGCAGGAGTAGGCCATTCAGCCCTTCGGGCCAGCACCACCATTCAATGTTAATGTCAGTCCCGCCATCCCGGTGAACCTACGCTGCACTCCCTCAATGGCAAGAATGTCCGTTCTCAAAGTGGGAGACCAAAACTGCAATAGACAATATACAACAGGTGCAGGAGTAGGCCATTCTGCCCTTCGAGCCAGCACCACCATTCAATGTTAATGTCAGTCCCGCCATCCCGGGAATTAACCTGGTGAACCTACGCTGCACTCCCTCAATGGCAAGAATGTCCTTCCTCAAAGTAGGAGACCAAAACTGCAATAGACAATAGACAACAGGTGCAGGAGTAGGCCATTCCGCCCTTTGAGCCAGCACCGCCATTCACTGTGATCATGGCTGATCGTCCCCAATCAGTACCCCGTTCCTGCCTTCTCCCCGTATCCCCTTGACTCCGCTATCTTTAAGAGCCCTATCTAACTCTCTCTTGAAAGCATCCAGAGAATTGGCCCCCACTGCCTTTCAGGGGCAGAGAATTCACACGGCTTAATTTTACAACCAAGCACATCTGCGTCAACTTTCAAGTTGCACAACACTGGGACCACGACACGAACATCTTTGGGTGTTAACTCAAGTCAAGTTGACCCGAGACAACGAGAGACGTACATAAATCTGGAGGTGGACGTCTGTGGGTGGACAACCTATCCTGGACTCCGTGTCTAACCTGGAGCCCGCAATGACACCACTCCACTGAGTGCATGAATCAAGTGCTCTGGGGGAAAGCTTGACGCCTTCTGAGATACTTCATTCTGAACCAATATCAGTTACAATTTTACACTACTTGGCCATTACTTTTGACACAATTCCACAAAGCAGGATTTGAAAACAGCTGGAAAATTGTCAAGGCAGCTACCACTTGGAAACCCATTTATCCTTGAGCAAATGGTAAACATCAGCCTTTTAAATACTTTGGATGAATTTATTCCTTGGTCAGTTGGATTGTTTTTCTTTCCATCCTTTCTTTATTTTGGTCATGGAGTGATGGACATCATACAGCGTGGAAACAGGCCCTTCGGCCCAACTTGCCCACGCCGACCAGCATGTCCCATCTACACCAGGTGGATCAGCATCGACCGACAGATTCGCGGCAATATTCAAACTTACTACGCAGCGCGGCACGGTGGCGCAGCGGTGGACTTGCTGCCTCACCGCGCCGGAGGCCCGTGTAACCCGAACTACAAATTTTCACTGCAATTAACCTACCTGCCAGTACGTCTTTGGAGTGTGGGAGGAAACCGGAGCGCCCGGGCAAATCCACGCGGTCACAAGGAGAACGTAGAAACTCCGCACAGGATCGAACCCGGGTCTCTGGTGCGGCATGGCAGCAACTCGACCGCTGCGCCATCGGCGCCCTGCGTTCTAACCTTAAATATCGGCACAAATTTGTTGGTCAATGCTGCACCACCGTGCCGACTAGTGTAAATGGGACATGTTGGTCGGTGTGGGCAAGTTGGGCCGAAGGGCCTGTTTCCATGCTGTATGACAGCACCTATCCATGTTCTCCAAGGAATCTGGTCTGAAGAAGGGTCTCGACCCAAAACGTCGCCTATCTCCTTCGCTCCTTAGATGCTGCTGCACCCGCTGGGTTTCTCCAGCTTTTTGTGTAACCCTCGATTCTCCAGCATCTGCAGTTCCTTCTTTAACACAACAATCTGCCTGACCCGCTGTGTTATAGAGTCATAGAGTGATACAGTGTGGAAACAGGCCCTTCAGCCCAACTCGCCCACACCGGCCAACAATATCCCAACTACACTAGTCCCACCTGCCTGCGCTTGGTCCATATCCCTCCAAACCTGTCCTATCCATGTAATTATCTAACTGTTTCTTAAACAATGGGATAGTCCCAGCCTCAACTACCCCCTCTGGCAGCTTGTCCCTTACACCCACCACCCTCTGTTGCTCCAGCACTTTGTGTCTTTTTTCATGCGATCCTGGGTTCGATCCCGACTACGGGTGCTGTCTGTGCGGAGTTTGCACGTTCTCCCCGTGACCTGCGTGGGTTTTCTCCGAGATCTTCAGTTTTCTCCCACACTCCAAAGGCGTACAGGTTTGACGGTTAATTGGCTTGGCATAATAAAAAAATAAATTGTCCCTCGTGTGTGTAGGATAGTGTTAATGTGCGGGGATCGCTGGTCGGCGCGGACCCGGTGGGACGGAGGGCCTGTTTCCGCGGTGTATCTCTAAATTAAATAGATAGAGCTAGGGCTAAAGAGCTAGATGGGGCTCTTGAAGATAGCGGAGTCAGGGGATACGGGGAGAAGGCAGGAACGGGGTACTGATTGGGGATGATCAGCCATGATCACATTGAATGGCGAAGCTGGCTCGAAGGGCTGAATGGCCTATTCCTGCATCTATTGTCTATTGACTAAACTAAACTGAAAGAGCGATTAAATGATTCAACGATACACGAGCAATGGTTGGAACGAGTTATGAATTACACATCTCAAGAACGGGAATTAAATGCATATTTAGTTAGGGATTAGTTGCTTAAGTAGTGGTACTGGCAGCCATATGTTGGTGGTGCTCGATGTGTAAAACACAAATCCTTTGGTGAGCCGCATTGACTTTCCCTTGTTGAGTTCCCTTCACGCTATGCAAATGGGAGCCGAACAAACTTCCCTTCCTTTCAGGGATTAGAAGCATCCATCTGGCAAATTTTCGGTTTAGTTTATTGTCACGTGTACCGAGGTACAGCGAAAAGCTTTTGTTGCGTGCTAGCCAGTCAGCGGAAAGACTTGCAGCGGCCGGTTCGATCCTGACCACGGGGGTCTGTCTGCGCCGAGTTTGTACGTTCTCCCCGTGACCTGCGCGGGTTTTCTTCGAGATCTCCGCTTTGCTGGTTCATTGGCTTGGTTTCAACGTACAATTGTCCCTGATGGGTTACACAAAAAGCTGGAGAAACTCAGCGGGTGCAGCAGCATCTAAGGAGCGAAGGAGATAGGCGACGTTTCGGGTCGAGACCCTTCTTCAGACTGGTCAGTCCCTGGTGTGTGGGCCTGTTTCCGCGCTAATCCAAACTAACCTGTAGATGGATAACATTCTCAACTTTTTCCACCCAAACCGCCCCCTCCCCAGGTACTTTCCCCTGCAACCGCACAAGATGCAACACTTGTCCCTTTTCCTCCCCCCTTGACTCCATCCAAGGGCCCCAACAGTCTTTCCAGGTGAGGCAGAGATTCACCTGCACCTCCTCCAACCTCATCTACTGTATCCGCTGTTCCAGGTGGCGACTCCTGTATATCGGCGAGACCAAGCGCAGGCTCGGCGATCGCTTCGCTGAACACCTCCGCTCAGTCCGTCTTAACCTACCTGATCTCCCGGAGGCTCAGCACTTCAACCCCCCCCTCCCATTCCCAATCTGACCTGGGCCTCCTCCATTGTCAGAGTGAGGCCCAGCGCAATTTGGAGGAACAGCACCTCATATTTTGCTTGGGTAGTTTACACCCCAGAGGTATGAACATAGACTTCTCTAACTTCAGATAGCCCTTAAATTCCCTCTCTCTCCACCCCTTCCAGTTCTGCCACTAGTCTTACTGCAGATCTGCCAACTCTCAAGTGCGTGGTCCGCAGGTGTTGGAGAGCTGGGGCTGAGGGAGGGATGGAAGCCGAAGCAGCGGCGGGGACAGATGCGGATGGGGAGATGGGGCTGGTGAGTGTTTGCCGGGCTGGCGAGTGTTTGCCGGGCTGGCGAGTGTTTGTCGGGCTGGCGAGTGTTTGCCGGGCTGGAGAGTGTTTGCCGGGCTGGCGAGTGTTTGCCGGGCTGGCGAGTGTTGGCCGGGCTGGCGAGTGTTGGCCGGGCTGGCGAGTGCTTGCCGGGCTGGCGAGTGTTGGCCGGGCTGGCGAGTGTTTGCCGGGCTGGCGAGTGATTGCCGGGCTGGCGAGTGATTGCCGGGCTGGCGAGTGTTTGCCGGGCTGGCGAGTGTTTGCCGGGCTGGCGAGTGTTGGCCGGGCTGGCGAGCTGTTCGCTGCAGCTCCGGCCATGGAACAGCCTCAGTGCAAGAGTCCCGGACTGTAGGACAGTTAGGACTGAGATGAGGACAAACCTTCTTCACGCTGAGAGCTGTGAATCTGTGGAATTCCGTGCCACAGAAGGCAGTGCAGGCCAATTCACTGGAGTTACATTTAGCTCTTGGGGCTAGCAAAATCCATGGATATGGGGAAAAAACAGGAAAGAGGTACTGATTTTAGATGAATAGCCATGATCATATTGAATAGCAGTTCTGGCTCGAAGGGCCAATGGCCCATTCCTGCACCTATTTTCTATGTTTCTATGCTTGAGTACATGGCAATAAAACTCGACCACTTGATTTTGAAGCATTCATGCATGGTGGAGGTATAATGTGGTCATAGAGTGATACAGTGTGAAAACAGGCCCTTCAGCGCAACTTATCAGTTTATATGTTTCTTCTTGTCACGTTTTGTTTTTGCCGCCCCTGGATTTTGAAATGTTCAAAACGTTTTGGCAGGGACGGGGTATTGATTGGGGATGATCAGCCATGATCACATTGAACGGCAGTGCCGGCTCGAAGGGCCGAATGGCCTGCTCCTGCACCTATTGTCTAAGTTAAACTGAACTACACTTTGCTGTGAGTCCTTTCCATGGTCGTGGATTGCCAATGAAATGAACTGACATTGCTCTCACACGAGGAACAAAGGGAGGCACATTTGATGTTCAGATGGGGATAATTCTGCTGAGCGTGACTGTGTGGGACGGACCCACAGCAGGAGCACTCAGGGAGGGAAATCTCAACAATTCACAGTGGTGCCATTTGCAAAACCCAACAGGGGGCTTGTGAAATGCCAAAACCTACGACTGAACCACTGATTATCGCTTAAAATTGAGTTGAGAATCTGACACCAGGACTCAATTAAGGACCACCCAGCCGCTCTGTGGAGCACAGAACCTTGCAAAGCCGGGCGGTGTGTGCTTAGAGTCACTAGATCTTCAGTGGTTTATTGTCACAGACACCGAGGTACAACCAACTGTGCAGGAAGGAACTGCAGTTGCTGGTTCCAACTGAAGATGGTCACGGAAAGCTGGAGTAACTCGGCGGGACAGGCAGCATCTGTGGAGGGAAGGAATGGGTGACGTTTCGGGGCGAGACCCTTCTTTCGACGTCTGAAGAAGGGTCTCGAACCGAAACGTCACCCATTCCTTCTCTACACAGATGCTGCCTGTCCCGCTGAGTTACTCCAGCATTCCGTGTCTATTTGAGGTACAATTAAATGCTTTTTGTTGCGCGCTAACCAGTCGGCGGAAAGACCACACGTGATTACAATCGAGCCGTGCACAGTATTCAGACACAGGGTAAAGGGACTAGACAATAGACAATGGACAACAGGTGCAGGAGGAGGCCATTCGGCCCTTCGAGCCATTCAATGTGATCATGGCTGATCATCCCCAATCAGTGCCACGTTCCTGCCTTCTCCCCATATCCCCACACAAACAATTCAATTGACACAAACATCCATCACAGTGAATCTCCTCCTCACTGTGATGGAAGGCAAAGTCTTCTCTCTCCCCCGCACCATTTCTCTCCTGAGGTCGAAGCCCCAGACGGGCGGTGCCAAGTCCCACGGCCCTGGAGGCCGCGCTGGGCCGGGTGATGTACGGCCCCGCTCTAGGCCCAAAGTCACAGCGTTGGAGCCCCCGGCGGGCGCTGGAATGTCCCGCTGGAATGTCCCGCTGGAATGTCCCGCGGACACCGAAGCCGCGCCGGGCGATGTACGGCCCCGCTCCGGGTCGCTCCAACCCCGCGACACAGGCTGGAGAAGCTGTGTTGCGGGAGCTCCGGAGACCGGTCTCTCACCCGGACCCGCGAGCTCCCGATATCCCGACAGTCCACCCGGAGTCGGGAGTCGGGCCGCAGCGGCGAGCCACCACCGCTCCCCACGCGGAGTTCCGGAGCCCGGAGTCGGGCTGCAGCGACGAGCCACCACTGCTCCCCACGTTCCGAGGCCGGCCAGCCCCACGATGGTGAGTCCGCAGCTCATCCCGGTCGGAGGCCGCTCCGCTGTGCTAGGCCCAAACGACAACGGAGACCCGACAGGGAAAAAAGTCGGGTCTCCCGTGCAGGGAAGAGATTTTAAAGTTTCCCCCCCCCCCACCACCCCCCACACATACACAGTTAGGAACACGATACAAAAAAAAAGACGAACAACTACATTTAACTAGACAAAAAAAAAAGACAGACAGGCTGTAGGGGCCGCTGCAACGTGAGTCGCGCCCGCCCATATCTCTATCTAGCTCTCTCTTGAAAGTATCCAGAGAACCTGCCTCCACCGCTCTCTCAGGCAGAGAATTCCACAGACTCACAACTCTCTGTGAAAAAAAGTGTTTCCTCGTCTCCGTTCTAAATGGCTTACTCCTTATTCTTAAACTGTGGCCCCTGGTTCTGGACTCCCCCAACATCCGGAACATGATTTCTGCCTCTAGTGTGTCCAAGCCCTTAATAATCCTATATGTTTCAATAAGATCCTGACTCATCCTTCCAAACTCCAGAGTGTACAAGCCCAGCCACTCCATTCTCTCAGCATATGACAGTCCCGCCATCCCGGGAATTAACCTTGTAAACCTACGCTGCACACCCTCAATAGCAAGAATGTCCTTCCTCAAATTAGGAGTCCTTCCTCAAATTAGAATGACGTTTAGTGCAAGACAAAGGTTTGTTTAGTATGCGTAGGAAGGAACTGCAGATGCTGGTTTACAACGATGATAGACACAAAATATTGGAGTAACTCAGTGGGACAGGCAGCATCTCTGGAGAAGAGGAATAGGTGTCGTTTTGGGTCGAGACCCTTCTTCAGACACCTTAAGTTGTCACGTGTACCGAGCTGCAGTGAAAAGCTTTAAGTTGCGTGTGAACCAGTCAGAATTATTGATTACAATCGAGCCATCTACACAGTACAGATACATGATAAAGAGAATACTGTTTAGTACAAGGTAAAGTCCGATTTAAGATAGTCCAAGAGTGTCCAGTGAGGTAATTGGGAGCTTGTCTTGTCTTGTATTCAATTTGTTGTAATTATCTCATAAGAAACGACAAAATGGATTTTCCTTACAGTCATGTAACATAAAAATAAATAATTAAAAAATAAATAAAATAAAAAGGACAAACGCAGAAGTCCATGACACATCACAACCCCACAGCGGCACCAGAGTTACGGGAGGTACCATAATGCAGCCAGCCTCCCGGCCGATCTTCCCGATAGCTGTTCCCCCGTGGTCGGGGCCTCCCGCCCGAGCACCCGCAGTCGCCGCCACCACGGGTGGCCCGATGCTCAAGCCCGCTCGCCGGGAACGATGGAACCCGACGGAGAACATCCTCAGCGGCCCGGACCTCCAAGTCAGCCACCTCCCGCCGGAGTCCGCGGCTCCCAATGTCCACAGGCCGAGCCGGGCGGAGTCGCAGAACCGCGATGTTGGTCAGCGCCGCCCTCATTGGGAGCTCCGCGAGCTCAGGACTAGTTATTGGTAGGATGGTTCAGTTGCCTGATAACAGCGGGGAAGAAACTGTCACTGAATCTGGAGGTGTGCGTCTTCACACTCCTGTACCTCTTGCCCGATGGGAGAGGGGAGAAGAGGGAGTGGCCGGGGGTGCGACTGGTCCTTGATTATGCTGCCGGCCTTGTTGATTCAGTGCGAGGTGCAAATGGAGCCAATGGAAGGAAGGTTCGTTTGCGTGATGGTCTGGGCTGCGTCCATAATTTCTTAATGCCTTGGATGGAGCGACGTGGCTGGTCCAGGACTAGTTACAGCGTGGAAACAGGAACTTGGGCCCAACTTGCCCACAGTGTTGGCGGGCACGGTGGCGCAGCGGTAGAGTTGCTGCCTTACAGCGAATGCAGCGCCGGAGACCCGGGTTTGATCCCGACTACGGGTGCTGTCTGTACGGAATTTGTATGTTCTCCCCGTTGAAACTTCCCTCCCTTTCTCCAAGATCTTTAGTTTCCTCCCACACATCAAAGATGTGCAGGTTGGTAGGTTAATTGGCTTGGTATAAATGTGAAAATTGTCCCTGGTGGGTGTAGGATAGTGTTAATGCGTGGGGATCGCTGGTCGGCGCGGACCAGGTGGGCCGAAGGGCCTGTTTCCGTGCTGTAATTGTTATATGGTTATATGTCCCATATATATTAGTTCCACCTGCCTGTGTTTGGCCCACATCACTGTCCTATCCATGTACCTCTCTAAATTGTTTCTTAAACTTTGTGATAGTCCCAGCCTCAACCACCTCCTCTGGCAGCTTGTTCCATGCACCCACCACCCTTTGTGTGGAAAAGTTACCCTTCAGGTTCCAATTAAAACCTATGCCCTCTGGTTCTCGATTCCCCTACTCCGGGCAAGACTGTCTTCGTCTCATGATTTTGTACACCTCTGCAAGATCCCCCCTCATCTTCCTGTGCTCCAAGGAACAGAGTCCCGACCTGCTCAAGCCTCTCCCTGTAGCTCAGCCCCTCGAGTCCTGGCAACATCCTCGTAAAGTTGCTGGTGACCTTTGATTCCTCGGAACTGGAAGTACAAAGTCACCTCTACATAGTAAGTCCACCGCAAATTGGAGGAGCATCACCTCATATTTCGCTTGGGTAGTTTACACCCCAGCGGGTATGGACATTGACTTCTCCAATTTTCAGGTAGTCCCTGCTTTCTCTCTCCTTCCCCTCCCCTTCCCAGCTCTCCCACAGCCCACTGTCTCCGCCTCTTCCTTTCATCTTCCCGCCCCCCCCCCCCCCTCAAGCAAAGATCCAATAGCGGAGCAAGATAGATCACTCGACGAAAAGGACGTAGTACGGTCATGGGCAGATTCGTGGGTAATTCTCGGCCCCATTTCAGTAACCGGCTTCCGTCTCCGCACCAAAGATCCCATCACAGCGGAGCAAAGATACTAGTGGGGAAACGGAAGCCGGTTACGGAAACATCCTCGTAAAAATAAAAGTTCTTTGGTAAAAACCATCTCCTAATTTTCAGAATTATAATTTATTAACACCAATTGTTCCCCCGAAACGTTGATTACACTGCGAGTCGGGTCGGGTCGGGTTACTGAAATGGATGAAATAAAGGTCCACGTTCCGCTCCGTTGGGTACTACACGTCAGCCCATTGCATTTAGCAGGAGTGGTCTATCTTGCTATAGGATCTTTGGTCTGAAGAAACATAGAAACATAGAAAATAGGTGCAGGAGTAGGCCATTCGGCCCTTCGAGCCTGCACCGCCATTCAATATGATCATGGCTGATCATCCAACTCAGTATCCCGTACCTGCCTGCTCTCCATGCCCCCTGATCCCCTTAGCCACAAGGGCCACATCCAACTCCCTCTTAAATATAGCCAATGAACTGGCCTCAACTACCTTCTGTGGCAGAGAATAGTAAGATTGAACGAGAACTTACCAGTTCGAAGGTTGATCTTTATTTCATGAGGAGTCGAAGTGAGGGATTTCGTGAAGAGCCCGCTGGCGCGCATGCTCGACATACTTCAAAGTAGCGGCGTGGAATCACAGAAACCAATCAAAAGAAATGACTTCACATAGTAAGACTGAAAACGACTAAGATTACCAGATGAAGGTGATTGAGGGTTGGGCGAGGAGGGCACGAAATCCCTCACTTCGACTCCTCATGAAATAAAGATCAACCTTCGAACTGGTAAGTTCTCGTTCAATCTTACTATTTCATTTCGGAGTCACGTGAGTGACTTCGTGAAGACTTCAAAGCTTCTGTGATGACACGCCCTGGACCACGTCCATGCTGTCACACCACTACCAGGGATGGATGGGAGGAATAACGTGCTGACTAGTCCATACTGCAAAACAAATCATATTTATTAACAACAAATCAAAACCCCTTATTCGGGGACATCTCCACGTTCTTGCCCCGCATCTAGTACGGCTTCTGCGAACTGTAGAGGCGCAGCGACGGGCCGGTTGTAGAAACGCTGGAACACCGCTTCATTAGCCCATCCTGCTGTGGCGAGAATATGGTCCATGGGCACCTCCATGACCCTCGCCGCCGACGTCGATGCAGCCCTGGTGGAATGAGATTTGAACACATTAGTGTCGATACCTGACTTACCCAAGACGACTCGAAGCCACCTGGATATTGTCTGTGTTGTCACTCGATGGTGAGGTCTCTTATGAGTGACAAGCAGGTATCTCTCCTTTCCTCTGATGCTTGCCGTCACCTTGACGTAGTAACGGATATGGGAGGCTAAGCATAGCCTAGCATCGGCAGGGTATGCCGGGAACTTCAGCTGCAGCCCTGTGCACCCAGGTCTCTGCTGCTTTAGTAGTTCGTCAACAAAGAAAACTACTTCTGTGGGGGTAGACATCATTCTGTCGACACGTAGTTTATGGAGTGTCTGTACCCTCTGTGCTGAAGTCAGCGCTAGTAACATCACCAGCTTCATGGTGAGTTTGTCCAGCTGGAGCCCTTCCATGGGGGACCACGTCCTGAGCAGAGCTAAAACTACCCTGACATCCCAGGTGATATTGTAGCGTGGTGTAGGCGGATTCGTATTGAAAATACCCCGCATGAGCCTGGACACTAGCTTGTTGGATCCCACCTCAAAATTGAGGTAGAATGATAGAGCGCTCCTGGCGCTGTTGATGGCACTGTAGCTTAAGTGTTCATCATGGTGCAACCCCGCGAGGAATTCCAGGACGTCGGTTATAGTCACGGCATCGTACGTGATGCGAGAGCGGCTGCAGAAGGCTTCCCACTTCCTGATGTGAGAGCGGTATCTTCGCCTTGTAGACTCTCGGCACGACGCTGCAATGGTATCCATGGTCCGGGTAGAAAGGCCGTATCCAACTAAAGGCCGATTCAGAATCTGCAAGCCAACAAATTTAAATAGCCATGGCAGGGATGTGGCTCCCCTGATACAGGGTGAGTAACTAATTCTGGGCTACCCTGCAAACGGACCCAAGGTTCACTGAGCGTGTCAAAGACCATCGGATACCACGGCTGTGTAGGCCAGTCGGGTATGATAAGGATGCCCTTGGCACCATCCATCTGAATTTTTCGTAATACCCGACTGATGAGGCAAAACGGAGGGAATGCATAGAAAAAGCAATTCCCCCAGTCTAGCGAGAATGCATCTAACGCTATAGCCCCGGGATCTGGTTCCCACGAAACGTAGGTTGGTACCTGATGGTTCAACCGGGACGCAAAAAGGTCAATGTCCGGTTTCCCAAATTTGGCTGTGATTTTTGCAAAAATTTCAGGATGTAACATCCATTCAATATTATCATTGAACTTGCGTGACCTGGCGTCCGCCACAAAATTAAGCTCACCTGGCAAATAGGTGGCTGAAATCCAAATATCTCTCTTGACACACCAGAGCCAAATTGAATTAGCCAATTTATCACATGAAACTGACCTGGTACCGCCCATGTGATTTAAATACGCCACCGCTGTGGTGTTGTCTATTTGGAGCCGGACATGTGCTCCAAAGATCTTGGAACAATATGCACGAAGTCCGTGAAACGCTGCAAGCAGCTCCAAATAGTTGATCCCTTGTGATACCAACATTGTATTCTCAAGGGTATCCCATCGGCCCCCACAACTAGAATGTTGATTCGTAGCTCCCCAGCCATCAGAGCTCGCATCAGTTTGTACGTATATCATCGGTTTCGCGTCACTAATAGTTTTAAACGAGTTACTAATGTGGCAAACCCACCATCGTAACTCATCCAATGCTGCAGGCGGCAGCTGCATTGATCGATCATAATGACCAGCATGCCGTCGCAGCGCAGCAATCTTGGCTCTCTGCAGGTTTTGATAATGCAGAGGTCCATACCGGGCTGCCGGAAACAAAGCCACAATCTTGCCAATGACAGTAGCTGTGTGACGAATCGATGGTATACGAGTATTGAGTAAATCTGTACACACCTGTGTTACCTCCTCAATTTTGTTAATTGGTATGGTGACTCTCATGCTAATGGAATTCACCTGGAACCCCAGATAATTAATTACCTGGGTGGGGCAGAACTTAGATTTTTCTGGATGAACAATGAACCCAAGCTGTTGGAACAAATTGACCGCAGCTGCAACCCCTTGTTGAGCTGATTCCAAGGTGTGTCCGATAATTAAAATATCATCTAAATAGGCCATAACGATATGATGTCGTTGTCTTAAATAAGCCATAATTGGCTTCACCAATTTAGTAAATAATCGAGGGGCTGTGGTGAGCCCATTAGGCAACGCCCTATATTGCCACAGCTGGTCCATCCAGATAAATTTTAAGAACCTTCTGTAATATTTTTGCATGGGTACGGTATAGTACGCATCCTGTAAATCAATACATGCCATAAAGCACCCTTGTGAGATCAATGATTTGGCCGTTTCAAACGTGTCCATTTTAAAATGAGTATATGTTACAAAGTTATTCAGAGTGGTCAGATCAATAATGACTCTACAGCCTCCATCTTTCTTAGGTCGGGTAAAAATATTGGAAACAAATTCAACGGGCTCATGAACCGTTTTCTCTATGACCCCTTTCTGTTCCAACCTTAAAATTTCCTTATAGCCTACGGACTGTTCCGCAGCCGTTAGTTTCAACATACGACCCGGTCTATGCTGAGACGGAGGGATGTCCCCATTAATAAACTCAATGCTATGTCCCTGAATATTCCGTAACACATACTCATCACTGGTAATATCACCCCATGCACCCGCAACAACCGCAAACGCCCACCAACATGTGAGGTTAAACAAAGAGAAAAAAGAGAACCAGACCGCCTCACCTCTGTGGTTACCGGCGGTCCCTGACACGAGTGGGTGGACGTAGAGGTGCTGGGTTGGTTTGAGGTCGTGGCGTCCTCATTTTCCATCTCGGCTTCTGCCGAGCCTGTCCTAAAAAAGACCCCTGTGGTTGGGGTGGTTGATATCGGTTTGGAGCTGGAGGGTAATTCCTGGTAGACGTGCTGGCAGACCCTCGTGAGCGGCCAAGCGGAGCTTTGGAGCTCGATGGCGTGGGGGCACTCTGAGAGCGCATGAGCCCCACGGTCTTGGCTTGTTCATCAAGCTCTCTGACCCTTTTGGCAAGGTCTTCGCCAAAGAGCTGATGGGGTGGCGGCGGCGGCGGTGGTTTGCACAACCCTGCAAATTTGGGGTTGAGCGCTGGGCGGATGCTATTTTTCCGAAAGCCGTTGATTTCATTTTGAGTAGCGCATAGAAGCGCCAGAGCATCCTCCTGGTCCAAATTAAGCTCCTCTCCGTCGACCGACCGCACAAAAGCAGTAATCCCGGCCGTGAGGAGTTTCAGGATCCGCTGAACCTTTAGTTCCTGCTGACGGATAGCCGCACTGATGTTGCCCCAGATTGGCGTATTGACCACAGGCACGTTGAGGGAGTTGCAGTTTGATGGAGCCTTGTGACGGCTCATGGCTTGTAGTAGAACTTCCTCCTGAAGCTGGTGATTATTTAGGAAGTCCACAGTGGCTGCCAGTTTTGTATTGATAGGAAGCCCCAAGGAATGAGGGGCTGCAAACTTGGTGGCCACATCGAGGAGGTCCTCCGCCGGTAACTCAGGCGGGGGTGGGATGGGATCGACCACTGCCTCCTCGTCCTGCTGCTCCAGGCTGGTGTATGAAGCTGGTGATGAAGCCCTGTGCCTGTCGCTGCTGGATGCCTGTTGTTGTTGAAGGAGACGTTCCAGCAGCCGCTCTATACGGTCAATACGCCCTTCACCCTGAACACTCAGGTGGTCGGAGTCCTCCAGCTCTGAAAATTGGCCGGGGCTCCTGTCATCGGCCCGCACCTCGTCGAGGCCCTGCCGGTGCCGGTAGTTGTCGTCGACAGCCGCCGAGGCGAAACTGCGCGATTCCTGCACGGGCGTGTTCAACCGCCTCCGTATAGCGGGAGCGGAAGCCGTTGCCTCTAAGGACAGATGCGGCATGGTGTCGGCACCAGCCGAAGCCTGGATACCTTGGGCCCGTGCAGGTTTGCCAGCTGCCCACATCGTGGACCTTGCCGACGCATGGTCTCGCCCACCCATCCATGGGGGGCTCGGCGACCGTGACGGGACCCCCAACTGACTCGTCCCGGCGTCGGAAGTTGGGGGGGCGACGGCTGGACCTCACAGCTGCCCCGGGTCCCGTCCTAGAACCTGACCGCTCCTTGGCGACAGGCAGAGCCTTAGCCCCGACAGGGTTAGGCTGCTGGGCTCCTGCCCTTCCCCTTCTCAGAGGGCTTCGTGAAGCGGGCCGTGCAGCCGCACGGACCCTTCTGCTCGAGGCCGTCAGCAAGCCTGCTGACGACCTGACTGCCACGGCAGGGTCGTCCTGCTCTGGCGGCACACCACACTCCTCCTCGTCGAACTCCTCCGAGCTGTGGTGTGCGGGCGGGTCCGGACCTGAAAAAACAGAGCTCACCGACATCTCCGCCCTCGTTCCGGTCTGCGTTGCAGGTACCCCCGACAACTCTCGCTCCGGAACTGCTGGCCGGCGACTTCTCCTCGAACTCCGGCCTCTTAAACTCCCATCCATGTTCTTGCTGTGAAGCAAACACAACAAGAACCACCAACTTAAGGTAGCATACTTACCTGCGTGGTTCCCTTATGAAGGGCTGGCGAGGAGCACGCTCCTCCGTCAGCCGTCGCAGCAACGCGTTACGACGATATGTCGAGCATGCGCGCCGGCGGGCTCTTCACGAAGTCACTCACGTGACTCCGAAATGAAATTCCAGAGACTCACCACTCTCTGTGTAAAGAATGTTTTCCTCATCTTGGTCCTAAAGGAATTCCCCCTTATCCTTAGATTGTGACCCCTTGTTCTGGACTCCCCCAAGATCGGGAACAATCTTCCTGCATCTAGCTTGTCCAACCCCTTAAGAATTTTGTAAGTTTCTATAAGATCCCCCCTCAATCTTCTAAATTCTAGCGAGTACAAGCCGAGTCTATCCAGTCTTTCTTCATACGAAAGTCCCGACATCCCAGGAATCAGTCCGGTGAAGAAGGGTCTCGACCCGAAGCGTCGCCTATTCCCTCGCTCCATAGATGCTGCCGCACCCGCTGGGTTTCTCCAGCAATTTTGTCGACCTTCTGCTTTTCCGACCGGGCGATGAGTGCTCCTTTAATGTAAGCACCGGGGAGCACCGCCAAGCTGTGGAGTTCTAGCAAGCAGGACAGCTGGCAAAAGAGAATGAAAATATTGGCTGTGATTTTACTAATAGATCTGGTGATACTGAGTGACAATAGCCGTCACTCCAAGGGTGGGTAGCAGCAATCAGCGGTTGATTTATCAGACGGTTATTGCTGGCTGCTTCCGGCCTCATTGTACATACAGGCTTGCAACTGAAAACCAAATTAGACGCCACCAGCATCAAGCCCTGCTCCATTCCACATCCACGACCTCCAGACTGTGGCTGGGACAGAGGCACTGAGAAACAAACTTCCCTCTCAATGAAGTCTGGCTAGTCAGATAAGTGCCAGGGACAGAATTAGGCTATTCGGCCCATCAAGTCTACTCCGCCGTTCAATCATGGCTGATCTATCTCTCCCTCCTAACCCCATTCTCCTGCCTTCTCCCCATAACCCCTGACACCCGTACTAATCAAGAATCTATCTATCTCTGCCTTAAATATATCCACTGACTTGGCCTCCACAGCCTTCTGTGGCAAAGAATTCCACAGATTCACCGCCCTCTGACTAAAGAAATTCCTCCTCATCTCCTTTCAAAACGTATGTTCTTTTATTATGAGGCTCTGGCCGCTAGTCCTGGACTCTCCCACTAGTGGAAACATCCTCTCCACATCCACTCTGTCCAGGCCTTTCACAATTCGGTAAGTTCCAATCAGGTCCCCCCCTCATTATTCTAAACTCCAGCGAGTACAGGCCCAGTGCCGACAAACGGCAAACTAATCTTCTAGCTCTTCTTAAAACCTCTCTCTCTCTCTCTCTCTCTCTCTCTCTCTCTCTCTCTCCCTCTCTCTCTCTCCCTCTCTCTCTATAACTGGCTGTTTTTCTATCTCTCTCTCTATCTCTCTCACAATCTATCTATCTCTCCAACTGGGTGTTTCTCTCTCTCCCTTTCTAACTGGCCGTTTCTCTTTCTCTCTCTCCCTCTCTCCCCCCCTCTCCCTGTCCCCCCTCTCTCTCTCTCTCTCTCTCTCTCTCTCTCTCTCCCTCTCTCTCTCTCTCTCCCTCTCTCTCTATAACTGGACGTTTTTCTATCTCTCTCTCTCTCTCTATCTATCTCTCTCGCTATCTATCTATCTATCTATCTATCTATCTATCTATCTATCTATCTATCTATCTATCTATCTCTCTAACTGGGTGTTTCTCTCGCTCTAACTGGCTGTTTCTCTTTCTCTCTCTCCCTCTCTCTCTCCCTCTCTCTGCCTCTCTCTCTCTCTCTCTCTCTCTCTCTCTCCCTCTCCCTCTCCCTCTCCCCTCTCCCTCTCCCTCTCTCTCAGCTGCTCTGTAACTTGGATAGCTCCTGTCGTGACTTGCCGGTTCTCTGCAGAGAGATGGGAAAGGTGCAGGGCTGGGCCACTCAGCGCTCAGCCACGATGCCTCATTTGTGGCAGCCACACTGTCTCCAATTATCCCCACTCGCAACCTCCAACATCACCCCACAATTATCGAATCACTCAGCACTCTGTGTTATCTCTGCACTCATGTCCGTACAGACTCTTTGACGAGACTGCTCAATTAATCCTCCTAATATGGCTTTATGTACTCATAGAAACATATGAACATAAAAAATAGGAGCAAGAGGAGGCCATTCAGCCCTTCGAGCCAGCACCGCCATTCAATATGATCTTGGCTCATCATCTAAAATCAGTACCCCGTTCCTGCTTTCTCCCCATATCCCTTGATTCCGTTAGCCCTGAGAGCTAATTCTAACTCTCTCTTGAAACTCGATACTCATATTGAAGTGAGTAATACTTAAGGTGCCGAATTTCATTCTGTTTATCCATTGCCCGAACTATGCCGTGCACCTGTCTTCGCACTATTATATACATTCACGTCGTAATGCTCTCGCCTTTCGTTTAAAACAAAGAACGCAAAAAAACACAACCAGAGAGCAGTGGTGAACTACTATCGACCGCTTTGATGTCCTTGCTGGCTTTGCCCTGCACTAAACGTTATTCCCTTATCATACACGGCAAATGGAGCGCCTGTAATCAGGCATTGTCTTTCCGCTGACTGGTTAGCACGCGACAAAAAGCTCTTCACTGTGCCCCGGTACACGTGACAATAGACGACACTGGAACTGAACTGAGCGACGTGTTTAAGAAGGGCCTGAAAATGCCGGAAAAATCAAAAATTAGACGAAAAATGCTGGAGAAACTCAGCGGATGAGGCAGCATCTATGGGGGGAAAAGGAGTGGGCGACGTTTCGGGTCGAGTCTCTTCTTCAGACGCATTCTTTTCATAGAAACACAGAACATAGAAAAATAGGTGCAGGAGTAGGCCATTCGGCCCTTCGAGCCTGCACCGCCATTCAATGTGACCATGGCTGATCATCCAACTCAGTATCCCGTACCTGCCTTCTCTCCATACCCCCTGATCCCTTTAGCCACAAGTGCCACATCTAACGCCCTCTTAAATATAGCCAATGAACTGGCCTCAACTACCTTCTGTGGCAGAGAATTCCAGAGACTCACCACTCTCTGTGTAAAGAATGTTTTCCTCATCTCGGTCCTAAAGGAATTCCCCCTTATCCTTAGACTGTGACCCCTTGTTCTGGACTCCCCCAACATCGGGAACAATCTTCCAGCATCTAGCTTGTCCAACCCCTTAAGAATTTTGTAAGTTTCTATAAGATCCCCCCTCAATCTTCTAAATTCCAGCGAGTACAAGCCGAGTCTATCCAGTCTTTCCTCATATGAAAGTCCTGACATCCCTGACATTCTTTTCCGTTTGCAGACCTGAACACAAAGTGCTGGTGGAACTCAGCGGGTCGGGCAGCATCTGTGGAGGGAACGGACAGGAGACGTCTCAGGTCCTGTCCCTTCTTCAGACTAATTACGATAGGGTGGAGGGTAACTGGAAACAAGATTTTTTGCCAGAAGAAGGGCCCCGACCCGAAATGTCTTCCATCTGTGTTCTCCAGAGATGATGCCTGACCCGCTGAGTTACTCCAGCGTTTGTGTCTATTTTTTGTAATCTGGCATCTGCAGTTCCTTTGTGTCTACTGCTTGCAGATCAATTTTAGTTGCAGGTCTTCCAAAATAGATGTGACGTGTTACCAACCAAACCAAGGCGAACACCCACTTTTTCACACAAAGTGTGGCAGGTGTACGGACCGGAGGAGATAGTTGAAGCAGGTACGTTTAAGAAACATTTAGACAGGTACATGGACGGGATTGGTAGCAAAAACTGGAAGGTAGATTACTATCTAAATGGTGCCAAGTTGGGAAAAGGGGAAGTACAACGGGATCTGGGGGCCCTTGTTCATCAGTCACTGAAAGCATACATGCAGGTACAGCAGGCAGTGAAGAAAGCGAACGGCATGTTGGCCTTCATAACACGAGGAGTTGAGTATAGGAGCAAACAGGTCCTTCTGCAGTTGTACAGGGCCCTAGTGAGACCACACCTGGAGTATTGTGTGCAGTTTTGGTCTCCTAATTTGAGGAAAGACATTCTTGCTATTGAGGGAGTGCAGCGTAGGTTTACAAGGTTAATGCCCGGGATGGAGGGACTGTCATATGCCGAGAGAATGGAGCGGCTGGGCTTGTACACTCTGGAGTTTAGAAGGATGAGAGGGGATCTTATTGAAACATATAAGATTATTAAGGGTTTGGATACGCTAGAGGCAGGAAACATGTTCCCGATGTTGGGGGGGGGGGTGGGCAGAACCAGGGGCCACAGTTTATGAATTAGAAACGGAGACGAGGAAACACCAGAGGGCGGTGGAGGCCGGTTCTCTGGATAGTTTCAAGGGAGATCTAGATAGGGCTCTTAAAGATAGCGGAGTCAGGGGATATGGGGAGACGGCAGGAACGGGGTACTGATTGGGGATGATCAGCCATGATCACATTGAATGGCGGTGATGGCTCGAAGAGCCGAATGGCCTACTCCTGCACCTATTGTTTATTTTCTATTGTCTACTGATAGGTTTAGAGGGACATGGGCCAAATGTGGGCAGGTGGGAGTAGTGCAGATGGAACATGTTGGTCAGTGTGAGCAAGTTGGGCCGAAGGGCCTGTTTCCACACAGTGCGAGGCTGTGACCAATGAGACAGCAGAAATGGTATGAACATGACTTTGAATATGGGCGGCACGGTGGCGCAGGGGTAGAGTTGCTGCCTTACAGCGCCAGAGATCCCGGTTCGATCCCGCCTACGGGTGCTGTCTGTAGGGAGTTTGCACGTTCTCCCCGTGACCTGCATGGGTTTTCTCTGGGATCTCCAGTATCCTCCCACACTCCAAAGGCGTACAGCTTTGTGGGATAATCGGCTTGGTATAGTTGTAAATTGGCCCGAGTGTGTGTAGGATAGTGTTAGTGTGCGGGGATAGCAGGTCGGCACGGACTCGGTGGGCCGAAGGGCCTGTTTGCTCGCTGTATCTCTGAACCAAACTACACTGTCGGTGGAAAGCAGGTGGGCATGGACTCAGTTGGCCAAAGGGCCTGTTTCCGTACTGTATCCCCTAACTAAACTAATCTAAGCTAAACTAAACTAAACTAAACAAGAGGGCATGACATGAGAATTAAGGGACAGACGTTTAGGGGTAACATGGGGGGGAACTTCTTTACTCAGAGAGTGGTGGCTGTGTGGAATGAGCTTCCTGCAGAAGTGGTGGAGGCAGGATCGATTTTAACATTTAAAAGTAAAGTGGATAGGTATATGGACGGGAAGGGAATGGAGGGGTATGGTCTGAGTGCAGGTAGATGGGACTAGGGAAAATAAATGGTCGGCACGGACTGGAAGGGCCGAGAGGGCCTGTTTCCGTGCTGTAATTGTTGTATGGTTATAACTAAACAGCGCAATGATGAGAAACAAGATGGAATTAGATGTTAAACTTCCGTTTGTATTGAAATCAGTGCGTAGAAAATTTCAAGTTAAGTATAACATAACAATCAAACTATAATGGGGATCTCACTGGTTTCGGATAAATAAATCGAATTATTTGCCCGACGGAGAAATTTCATGTCAGACCAGATAAAACGATCAAAGAGCAACGCTGGGTAGGCTCGCCAACCGTTCTAAAAGAGTAGGAAAGAAGTCTGAAGGAGGGTCTCGACCCGAAACGCCACCCATTCCTTCTCTCCAGAGATGCTGCCTTGTCCCGCTGAGTTACTCCAGCTTTTTGTGCCTGCCTGTTCTAAAAGTGCTCTTCTTCGCAACGTCTTGCACAGCGTGGCACCCACGTGGACAGTTGGCAGCAAAGTCGCGACTCGCGCTGAGTCACTGGAAGGGTGCACCACATGAGAGCGCTCATTGATCTACATATAAACTGCATTAAAAGAAATTCTAGGAAGCGGTTCCTCATAAATTGGAGACATGTGAAGAACAGTTATCATGGTTCACTGCAAGGCTGATGAAGGAAATAGGCAGTTATTTAGATGAGGAGGGAGAGAAGAACTCCCCCGGTTGCCAAACACTTTAATTCCCCTTTCCATTCCCACAGAGGAAGGCACAACAGAGGATGTACTTCCTGCGGCAGCTGAGGAAGCACAATCTGCCACAGGCAATGATGGCCCAATTCTACATGGCCATCGTGGAGTCTGTCCTCACCTTCTCCATCGTGGTCTGGTTTGGCTCAGCCACCAAGCACGACACCCGGAGGCTGCAGCGAATCGTCCGATCAGCTGAGAAGGTTATTGGCTGCAACCTTTTCCCTCCATTGATGAACTGTACACTGCAAGGGCCAGGAAGTGAGCGGGCAAGATCACCTCTGACCCCTCTCACCCTGGCCACAAACTCTTTGAATCACTTCCCTCTGGAAGGCGACTCCGGACTGTCAAAGCTGCCACAGCCAGACATAAAAACAGCTTTTTATCCACGAGTAGTTGCTCTACTCAACAGCCAAAAATCAGTAGCCTCCTTTTGCTCTGGTATTGTATTTAATTCACATGTTTAACCAATAATGTTTTATTATTAACTTTTATTATTTTATCTGTCATTCCTAACTGTCACTGTATGTCGTTGTCACTTGCGGGCGGAGCACCAAGGCAAATTCCTTGTATGTGAATACTTGGCCAATAAACTTATTCATTCATTCATTCACACGGACCTTTGTGTCCTGGGGCCTCCTCTATTGTCAGAGTGAGGCCCAGCACAAATTGGAGGAACAGCACCTCATATTTTGATTGGGCAGCTTACAGCCAGCGGTATGAACATTGACTTCTCTAACTTCAGATAGCCCTTGCTTTCCCTCTCTCTCCATCCCCTCCCCCTCCCAGTTCTCCCACCAGTCTTACTGTCTCCACATTCTATCTTTATCCCGCCCCCTCCCCTGACATCAGTCTGAAGAAGGGTCTCGCCCTGAAACATAAGAAGGGTCTCGACCCTTGAGTAACCCTCTCTCTCCGTCCCTCCCCCACCAAAGGCGTCGTACTAGTTTCACTGTCGTCCTGTTGAGTTTCACTGTCTGCATAACCCTAGCCCACAGCCAACAATGGACCATTGTGGGCTCCACCTTTCCTTGATCACCGTTGCCTTTGGCATATCTTTTCTCCTTTGTCCCGTTTATGTTCCTGATGTTGGGGGAGTCCAGACCCAGGGGCACAGTTTTACGAATAAGGGGTGAGGCATTCAGAACGGTGATGAGGAAACACTTTTTGAGCCTGTGAGCATGGAGTTGTGAGCCTGGGGAATTCTCTGCCTCAGAGGGCGGTGGAGGCCGGCTCTCTGGAAACTTTCAAGAGAGAGCTAGATAGGGATCTTGAAGGCAGCGGAGTCGGGGGATATGGGGAGAAGGCAGGAACGGGGTACTGATTGGGGATGGTCAGCCATGATCACATTGAATGGTATTGCTGGCTCGAAGGACAATAGAGAATGGACCTATTTTCTATTGCCAATGTCCTCTGGACCTCGATTCCCCTACTCTGGGCAAGAGACTCTGTGCATGATCTACCCGATCTATTCCTCTCATGATTTTGTACACCTCTACAAGATTTCCCCTCATCCTCCTGCGCTCCAAGGAGCCTGCTCAACCTCTCCCTGTCGCTCAGACCCTCGAGTCCTCTATAGGATGAATCTCAGCGACTCAGCATCAACTTTATAAACCGCCTGCAAAGATTAGTTTCAATAATTCAGGAGTCTGCTGGCAGGATTCCTACCTGTCCGGTTAAAAGACAAGACAGGAGAGTTGATTTCAAGTTGATTGCAAAGCCTATAAATGTAACCAGATGTCCTAAATGTCGACTCGTATTAATATCTTTTGCTTCTGTGTGCTGTGACATCTCTTTGTGAATTATTGAAGCGGCTGATATTTTCTACGCACTGTTTCCAGTACAAAAGGAACGTTAACGTCCACGTCATAATTGCACCCCGTTTCTCATCCTTGCGCTAGATTAGTTTAGTTTAGAGATACAGAACGGAAGCAGGCCCTTCAGCCCACCGAGTCCGCACCGACCACTATCATAATCATACTTTATTAGCCAAGTATGTTTTGCAACATACGATGAATTTCATTTGACAACTCAGACATACTAATAAAAAACCAACAGATCACACAAAATCCATTTTAACATAAACATCCACCCCTAATTTGAGGAGGGACATTCTTGCTATTGAGGGAGTGCAGCGTAGGTTTGCAAGGTTAATTCCCGGGCTGGCGGTACTGTCATAGGCTGAGAGAATGGAGCGGCTGGGCTTGTACACTCTGGAGTTTAGAAGGATGAGAGGGGAACTCATTGAAACATATAAGATTGTTAAGGGTTTGGACACGCTGGAAGCAGGAAACATGTTCCCGATGTTGGGCGAGTCCAGGACCAGGGGCCACACAGTTTAAGAATAAGGAGTAAGCCATTTGGAACGGAGACGAGGAAACACTTTTTCTCACAGAGAGTGGTGAGTCTGTGGAATTCTCTGCCTCAGAGGGCGGTGGAGGCCGGTTCTCTGGATGCTTTCAAGAGAGAGCTAGATAGGGCTCTTAAAGATAGCGGAGTCAGGGGATATGGGGAGAAGGCAGGAACGGGGTACAGATTGGGGATGATCAGCCATGATCACATTGAATGGCGGTGCTGGCTCGAAGGGCGAAATGGCCTACTCCTGCACCTATTGTCTATTGTCTATTGTCACCCCTCCTTCTCATGGCCGATCATCGGTTCATGAGTTGGATAGGGTGCCGGATTTTCCGTGCAGCAGAATACAAAGCCCAGCCGGCGGGCCAGCTGAGGGAATTTGGCCCAGGCCGCGCGACGTGGCCTACTCCTGCACCTATTGTCTATTGTCTATTGTTAGTGACTCCTAGACATTCCTCAGTGTGATGGAAGGCAAAAATAAAAGTTCAATCTCTTCCCTTCTTTGTTTTCCCGCAGTCGGGGGCCTCGAGCCTTCCGTTGACGGGACGATTGTGACTCCCGTAGCTGGTGGTCGGGCCCTCCTCGTCTGGGCGACCAAGCTCCTGCATCGGGGCGATGTCAGCTCCCCCACGCCGGCGATCGGACCCGGGGTCAGGGCTGGTCGAACCTTCTGCGAGCCCTTGACCTTAAAGTCCGCAGGCCACGGTTAGAGCGTCGATCCCAGGCAAGGGCTCGGCAACTATGTTAAGTCCACGTCCTCGCGGTGGGGCTCAAAGGCCTCCAGCTCCACGATGTTAGGCCGCCGTGCGACCGGAGATACGAGCCGGAAAACAATTGCATCTCCGGCAAGGTAAGAGATTGAGAAAAGGTTTCCCCCTCCTCACCCCCACCCCCACCCCCCACATAAAACAAATCAGAAAACAGCCGACAAGATGCCGACATTGCCACAGAAGGCTGTGGAGATATTTCAAGGCAGAGATTGATATAAATCTTGATTATGGGTGTCAGAGGTTATGGGGAGACGGCAAGAGAATGGGGTTGAGAGGGAAAGATAGATCGGCCATGATTGAATGGCGATATTGACTTGATGGGCCGAATGGCTCAATTCTGCTCCCATCACTTATGACCTGTTGAACCAGCGATCCCCACATCTTAGGACTATCTATCCTACACACACGAGGGACAAATTACAATTTTACCGAAGTCAATTAATCTACTAAACCTGCACGTCTTTGGAGTGCGGGAGGAAACTGGAGCAGCCGGAGAAAACCCACACAGGTCACGTGGAGAACGTACAAACTCCGTACAGACAAGCACCTGTGGTCAGGATTGAACCCGGGTCTCTAGCGCTGCGAGGCAGCAACTCTACCGCCGCGCCACCGTGCTGCCCTATTATAGCTATTCTAAAAGAACAGTCTTACTGGGTAGCGCTAAATGCACTGAAGAATCAGGTCGTTACGGGGAGTGGTCATCCTCTGACTTTTCAGTACCTGGAAGACAATAGACAATAGACAATAGACAAGTCAAGTCAAGTCAAGTCAAGTCGAGCCAATTTTATTTCTATAGCACATTTAAAAACAACTCTCGTTGACCAAAGTGCTTTACATCAATGCAGGTACTAAGGTACGACATACAGTGGTACATAGATCTAACAATACATACGTAAGTACATACAAACTGCACTCCCTCAAGAAACCAAGGACCTCAAGAAATGCTTGTGAGTAGAAATAAGTTTTAAGTCCAGACTCCACAGGTAACAGGGTCTGAAGAAGGGCCTCGACCCGAAACGTCGCCTATCTCCTTCGCTCCTTAGATGCTGCTGCACCCGCTGAGTTTCTCCAGCCTTTTGTGTACCCTCCACAGGTAAGAGTTGTATTCAAGAGACAGTTAGATTTAGCTCTTTGGGCTAACGGAATCAATAGATATATTTTGGGATGAAGCAGGGACGGGGTACTGATTCTGGATGATCAGCCGTGATCATCTAGAATGTCGGTGCTGGCTCGAAGGGCCGAACGGCCTACCCCAGCACCTATTGTCTATGTTTCTATGGTTACACGTTTTTCAGTCTGAAGAAGGGTTCCAAGCCGAAACGTCACCCATTCCTTCTCTCCAGAGATGCCGCCTGTCCCGCTGAGTTACTCCAGCGTTTGGCTCCTATCTCCCTAAGTCCACAACGGTTCAGTTAGTTTAGTCAGCGCGGAAACAGGCCCTTCGGCCCACCAGGTCCGCGCGGACCAGCGATCCGCACACATTAGCACTATCCTACACCCACTAGGGACAATTTTTAACATGTGCATTATTTTATTAAAATAGCCCTCACGACTTACTAACGTTTTAATTGGGGCCGTCAGTCGGGGAGGATTATTTAGTTGAATCTTCTTTTACTCTTTGGTAATTTAAATATGTTCATTTTAAGATTAAAATAAAAAATAATAAAAGACGAAATAACAAAAACATATTAATAAAAACAAAAGGGTACACAAAAGACTGGAGAAACTCAGCGGGTGCAGCAGCATCTAAGGAGCGAAGGAGATAGGCGACGTTTCGGGTCGAGACCCTTCTTCAGGATAAATAAAAGGATTTGTTCCACAAAATTTGGATTTATTCAAAAGGCCGCACTTAATGGCCTTAAGGCCATTTCCCCACCCCTGGCCTGAACTAAACATGCTGTAGAACATTGAACATTGCAGTACAGGACATGGCTTCGGCCCACAATGTCCCTGCAGAACACAATGCCAAGTACCTCTGCCACAGAGGGCAGTGGAGGCCGGTTACTGGGTGGTTTCAAGAGAGAGTTAGATAAAGGTGAGAGGGGATCTGATAGAAACTTACAAAATTCTTAAGGGGTTGGACAGGCTAGATGCAGGAAGATTGTTCCCGATGTTGGGGAGGTCCAGGACAAGGGGTCACAGCTT
>OY740792.1:5288953-5467836 GCA_963514005.1 Raja brachyura | reverse complement strand
TAAAGGGGTATATGTTTGAGAGAGAGGTTGTTGCGGGGAAAATAATGATTGTGTGAACGACACTGATAGTATTCTCCTCCAGGGAGCCAGACTGGATCTAATGGACTAAATATCCTCATCATTTGTACAACTATTGTACCTCTGTGTATAAGGCCTCTTTACCAACTTACACTGAGGTGTATGTTTCCCAGAAATCTTAAAGATACGATCTTTAGTTTAGAGATGCAGCGCAGAAACAGGCCCATCGGCCCGAGTCCGCACCGACCAGCGATCCCCGCACATTAACACTATCCTACACCCACTAGGGACAATTTTTACATTTTCCAAGCCTTTGGGGTGTGGGAGGAAATCACGGAGAAAACCCACGCAGGTCGCGGGGAGAACGTGCAAGCTCCGTACAGACAGCGCCCGTAGTCGGGATCAGACCTGGGTCTCCCGCGCTGCATTCGCTGTAAGGCATCGCTGCGCCACCGTGACTGCCACTGTGAATGCACTGGGCGTACTTTCGAGTCAGGGTCAAGCACCATAGAGATAGACCCCACACCGACCATTCACCACCCGTTTACGATACGATACTATACAACCGAATATGTATCCCAGGGGGGAAAATAGATCTGCCAACAGTCATAAAACACAAGATACATGAGACATGACATTAAAGTGACGAGTGGAAAGGATTAGGGATGTGGAGAGATTATTGGTGGTGTAGGAGTCAGTCTACCCCACCACAGAAGGGGGAGGGGTTGTACAGCTTGATAGCCACAGGGAAGAAGGATCTCCTGTGGCGTTCTGTGCTGCATCTTGGTGGGACCAGTCTGTTGCTGAAGGTGCTCCTCAGGTTGACCAGTGTGTGTCACGGACAGGGGGTGAGCTGTATTGTCCAGGATCCTCCGCAGTTTGAGGAGCATCCTCCCCTCCAAGACCAACCTCCCGTCAATCCCCAGGACGGAGCCGGCCTTCCTGTTGATCCCGTTGATCCCGTTGGCATCCGCGGCCTTCGCCCTGCTGCCCCGGCACACGGCGGCGAAGAAGATGGCGCTGGCTACCACCGATTGGTAGAAGATCTGCAGCATCTTCTCGAAAAGCACAGCCGGCTCTGTCCCTTCTTGTACAGGGCCTCAGCGTTCCTGGACCAGTCCAGTTTACTGTCCAGGTGCACCCCAGAGTATTTGTACACTAATACATAGAAACATAGAAACTTAGAAATTAGGTGCAGGAGTAGGCCATTCAGCCCTTCGAGCCTGCACCGCCATTCAATATGATCATGGCTGATCATCCAACTCAGTATCCAATTACCTGCCTTCTATCCATACCCCCTGATCCCTTTAGCCACAAGGGCCACATCTAACTCCCTCTTAAATATAGCCAATGAACTGGCCTCAACTACCCTCTGTGGCAGAGAGTTCCAGAGACCCACCACTCTCTGTGTGAAAAAAGTCCTTCTCATCTCGGTCCTAAAGGATTTCCCCCTTATCCTCAAGCTGTGACCCCTTGTCCTGGACTAATCCTACACTAACCTCATTATTTTTCCCCACTCCTCCTAGATTCTACCACCCACCCATTAACTAAGGAAACTGGAGCACCTAGAACAGGGGTTCCCAACCTTTTTCGTCCCGTTTACCCCCGGCAACTTTAATAGCACATAATAATGTAATTTTTCACTTATTTACGAACAACTAATGATGAACAGATACCGGTATACCGGATCCAACCACTGTCAGTCAACGAGAAAAAATATGTATAAATACAGAACCACCAAATTTACCCCCCAGGTAGGCAAACTTTACCCTCAAGGTAATCCCTTGACCTAGAGGAACATGTTGTTCACGAGTGTCAAAGGGTTTTTGGGAGAAGCAGGAGAATAGGGTTGGAGGGAGAGATAGAAACATAGAAACATAGAAAAATAGGTGCAGGAGTAGGCCATTCGGCCCTTCGAGCCTGCACCGCCATTCAATGTGATCATGGCTGATCATCCAACTCAGTATCCCGTACCTGCCTTCTCTCCATACCCCCTGATCCCTTTAGCCACAAGTGCCACATCTAACGCCCTCTTAAATATAGCCAATGAACTGGCCTCAACTACCTTCTGTGGCAGAGAATTCCAGAGACTCACCACTCTCTGTGTAAAGAATGTTTTCCTCATCTCGGTCCTAAAGGAATTCCCCCTTATCCTTAGACTGTGACCCCTTGTTCTGGACTCCCCCAACATCGGGAACAATCTTCCAGCATCTAGCTTGTCCAACCCCTTAAGAATTTTGTAAGTTTCTATAAGATCCCCCCTCAATCTTCTAAATTCCAGCGAGTACAAGCCGAGTCTATCCAATCTTTCCACATATGAAAGTCCTGACATCCCAGGAATCAGTCTGGTGAATCTTCTCTGTACCCCCTCTATGGCAAGGATGTCTTTCCTCAGATTTGGAGACCAAAACTGTATGCAATACTCCAGGTGTGGCCTCACCAAAACCCTGTACAACTGCAGTAGAACCTCCCTGCTCCTATACTCAAATCCTTTTGCTATGACCGATAGATCAGCCATTATTGAATGGTGGAGTAGACCTGGTCAGCTGAATGGCCTAATTCTGCTGCTATCCCTTATGACCTTATGACCCTATTTGGAGAACATGCAAACAGGTACTATCACAACGTTTGAGAAACAGTTAGACAGGAACATGGCTAGTTCAGGTTTCGAGGGAAATGGGCCAAACGCAGGCAGGTGGGACTAGAGTAGATGGGGCATGTTGGTCAAGTTGGGTCGAAGGGCCAGTTTCCTAGCTCTCTCTGTTTCCGTTTGCTCCTCGTCTTGGTCCTATGTTTCCTGTCCATAATGCAGAGACCATGACCTCTTGGTCTCGCCTCACCCTCTCCCAACCTGGTGAAACAACCTCCCCGCATTCTGTTATCCCACTGTCTCATCCACTCCCTACACACTAAGGGCCAATTAACCTACAAACCCGGACGTCTTTGGGATGTGGGGGGAAACCAGAGCGCCCGGAGGAAACCTGCGTGGTCACAGGGGAGAACATGCAAACTCCACACAGGCAGCGCCTAAGGTCAATATCAAACGCAGCTCTCTGGTGCTGTGAGGCAGCAACTCGCCAGAGGACCAGAAGGCAGAGGTTTAAGGTGAGGGGAGAAAGATTTAATAGGAACCTAAGGGGTAACTTTTTCACGCTAAGGGTGGTGGGCGTATGGAACGAGCTGCCGGAGGAGGTAGTTGAAGCAGCTACTATCACAACTTTTAAGAAACATTTAGACAGGTACAAGGATTAGATAGGTTTAGAAGATATGGGCCAAATGCAGGCAGGTGTGGCACAGTGCCACAGCAGTAGTGTTGCTGCCTTACAGCACCAGGGACCCGGGTTCGATCCTGACTACGGGTGCTGTCTGCAAGGATTTTTTACGTTTTCCCTGGGTGCTCCGGTTTCCTCCCACATTCCAAAGACGTGCAGGTTGGTAGGCTAATTGGCTTCCGTAAAATGTAAAGTGTCCTTAGAGAGTAGGATAGTGCCAGTGTACGGGATGATCGCTGGTCAGCGCGTACTGTATCTCCAAACTAAAAATGAGGGACGAGCATAGATGGGGCATGTCGCCGGTGTGAGCAAGTTGGGCCGAAGGGCCTGTTTCCACACTGTATGACTCTATGACTCGACCAGCTGTACCACTGTTATGTCCTTAAGGGCCTGTCCCACCAGCATGTGACTCCATGCAGTGAGCATGGCCTAACGTGGTCACTTGAGCCGTACGGCCTCACGTGGCCGGTCCCACTTCGATCGCCGGAGCCGTATGGAGTTGTGCGGAGCTGGTCCCGACATCGCGCGGGGCTCCGAAAAACTGACCGTGTTCAAAAACCCCGCGCGGCAACGGCCGACAGGCCCGCAGCCGCATTGAGGCCATACGCAGCGTCTTGCGTCTAGCACGTGGCGTTGCGCGATCATGGCACCGCCCGGCGTGCTGTTGCGTGATTTCATCGCCGCCCGACGCCGTGCGATGCCCAAATTCAGTCGGCCCGCCTCCTGCCCAGCTGATTGGTGAGTATGATGTCGGAACCAGCCCCGCACAACTCCATACGCCTCCGCGATTCAAAGTGGGACCGGCCCCGTGAGGCCGTACGCCTCAAGCCACCACGTTTGGTCGCACTCGCTGCATGCAGTCGCATGCTGGTGGAACAGGCCCTTTACATTCTCATGTGCCTGCTTCATTAGTCCTCACCAACGTATACTGTATCTCTTTGCTCCCTTTTTTCCCATGTGTTAACTAAGGGTGTCTTAAATACATTGATGTAGTTAGCTAGTCCCTACTAATTAACTAGTCCATTAGCTAGTCCCTACTAATCTGAGGTAGACAAAATGCAGGAGAAACTCAGCGGGCGAGGCAGCATCTATGGAGCGAAGGAATAGGTGACGTTTCGGGTCGAGACCCTTATTCAGACTGATGTGGGGGTGGTGGGGGGGGGGGGGGGGGGAAGAAGAAAGGAAGGGGCGGGGACAGTGGGCTGTGGGAGAGCTGGGAAGGGGAGGGGAAGGAGGGAGAAAGCAGGGACTACCTGAAATTGGAGAAGTCAATGTTCATACCGTGTGAAGAAGGGTCTCGACCCGAAACGTCACCTATTTCCTTCGCTCCATAGATGCTGCCTCACCCGCTGAGTTTCCCCAGCGCGTTTGTCTACTTTCGAACTTTCCAGCATCTGCCGTTCCTTCGTAAACATTTAGCATACTAATCTGAGGCTTAGTCTCATAAACAACTGTCCTGTGGTTTTATTGTTGTTTGTTAAGACTTTGTGGCAGAGTTCCCTTGCAAAGTAACACTCTAGGGGGTTAGGGACCTGTGGTTTTGTTGTTTAGTTTAGTTTAGTTTAGTGCGGAAACAGGCCCTTCGGCCCACCGGGTCTGCGCCGACCAGCGATCCCCACGCACTCGCACCATCCTGCACACACCAGGGACAATCTTACCAAGACACTTTTCCTACAAAGCTGCACGTCTTTGGAGTGCGGGAGGAAACCAGAGCTTCTGCGGAAAACCCACGTGGTCAGTTCAGTTCAGGTTAGTTTATTGTCGCGTATACTGAGGTACAGTGAAAAGCTTTTGTTGCGTGCTAACCAGTCAGCGGAAAGACAACACATGATTACAATCGAGCCATTCACTGTGTACAGATACATGTTAAGAGAATGACGTTTAGTGCAAGGTAAAGCCAGATCGAAGTTAGTCCGAGGGTCACCAATTAGTAGATAGTACTGTAGTTCAACACTGCTTGCTGGTTGTGGTCGGATGGTTCTTGCCAAGGCAGCCTGAGGTATAAATGGAGTTAGTGGAAGGGAGGTTGATATGTGTGATGGTCTGGGCTGCATCCACAATCCACTGCGTCCACACTCCAGGGGGAGAACGTAGAAAGTCCCTACAGACAGCACCCATGGTCAGGATGGAACCCGGGTCTCTGGCGCCGTAAGGCTACAACTCTACCTCGGCGCCACCGTGTCTCCCTATGTTCTAAGTTCAAATACAGGCGCAAGTTTACCCGAAACGTCACCTATCTATATTCTCCAGGGGCGCTGCCTGACCCGCTGAATTACTCCAGCACTTTGTGTCTTTTTTTTAAAATGTGATCAACATCACTGTTTGTTGCTTATTTTGGTACAAGAGCAATTCAATGATTCAATGACACAAGAGCAATGGTTGGAATGAGTTATGAGTTACGCATCTTAAGAACGGAGATGGCGGTGTGAACAGTGTTATAGCCCTGTCCCACGGTACGAGTTCATTCCAAGAGCTCTCCCGAGTTTAAGAAAAATCAAACTCGTGGTAAGCACGGAGAATGAACGTAGCGGGTACGTCGGAGCTCGGGGACGTCTCTTTGCGCTAACGGCAGGTACTCGGGAAGACTCGTTAACGGCAGGTAAGCACGGGAAGACTGGTGAAGATTTTTCAACATGATGAAAAATGTCCACGAGAGCCCCGAGTACCGACGAGCGGCCGTTACCGTAAATCTCCGAGTTCGAATCAGGGCAAACTCGGGAGAGCTCTTGGAATGAACTCGTACCGTGGGACAGGGGTTTAAGCCTGTTCACCTGATTCCTGATTAGCCTGGGGTCATGGGGAGGAGGCGGGAGGGATGGGGTCAGGAGGGACAGTTGGTTCAGCCATGATTGAATGGGGGAGTAGACATGTTGGGCCTGATTCCGCTCCCATCACACTATGACCCCATGACCTGTTGACAGGAAGGGCCCAAGGTCGCCGCAGAAACATCCACCGTCCTGGGCTGAGAGGGAACGACTCCTGATTACAATGTTACTTTACATGTTAGGGAAAGAAATATAAGGAGATTAGAGGAGAGACCGCAAGGCTTTGCTGAATTTGTCGAGCTACAAGAAGGCTGCTCGGTTGCTATGGCAACCGCACCACTGGGGATTAGTAAGAGGCAGCTGCTATGGGTTACTGTCTCCGATAGCACAAGGAAGCTGCCAGCATGCTAATGCAGCTTTACTGGGTATAAAATGTTCCTGCCGTCTCTGCAATATTGTTTCTCGTACATTGTGAATTCTTAATACCGAACTCATTGCGGATTGAAACATTGCCAAATGATTCCCCACTATGCCATGGAAACATATCCGACCTGTGGTAACCCTCGTGCTGGTTCCCAGCGCTTCCAATATAATTGGGACAACATTTAATGTTGTAGACGTGAGGGATCTAGGAGTACAGGTGCATGGTTCCTTGGATGTCGAGCCGCAGGTAGATAAGGTGGTCAAAAAGGATTTTGGCACTTTGGCCTTCATCAGTCAGAGTATTGAGTATAGACACAAAGAAGGAAGAAGGGTCTCGACCCGAAACGTCGCCTATCTCCTTCACTCCTTAGATGCTGCTGCACCCGCTGAGTTTCTCCAGCTTTTTGTGTAACACCCTATTGAGTGTAGAAATTGGGAGGTCATGTTGCAGTTGTATAAGACGTTGGTGAAGTTGTATAAGAAGTTGTATAATACGTTCAGTTCTGGGCAACATGTTATAGGAAAGATATTGTCAAGCTTGAAAGGGTTCAGAGAAGATTTATGAGCATGTTTGCCAGGACTAAAGGGTGTGAGCTATAAGGAGAGGTTCAGCAGGCTGGATCTCTATTCCATGGAGCCCTGGAGGATCAGAGATGATCTTATAGAGGTGTATAAAATCACGAGAGGAATACGGTAGATCGGGTAGATGCACAGAGTCACAGAGTAGGGGAAATCGAGGACCAGAGGGCAGAGGTTCAAGGTGAAGGGGAAAAAGATTTAATAGGAATCTGAGGGGTAACTTTTTCACACAAAGGACGGTGATGGGTGTATGTAACAAGCTGCCAGAGGAGGTACTGAAGAAGGGTCTCGACCCGAAACGTCGCCTATCTCCTTCACTCCTTAGATGCTGCTGCACCCGCTGAGTTTCTCCAGCTTTTTGTGTAACCCTCGATTCTCCAGCATCTGCAGTTCCTTCTTTAACACTTTGCCAGAGGAGGTAGTTGAGGCTATCGCAACGTTTAAGAGACTATGACTATTTCTTCCAGTTGTTCTGCCGTTGCAAAAATGGCTGGCAAGGTGGTCCACGGGCCATGTGTAGGAAGGAACTGCAGATGCCGGTTTACACCGAAGATAGACACCAACTGCTGGAGTAGCTCAGCGGGACAGGCAGCTTCTCTGGAGAGACGGAATGGATGACACCTTGACCCTAAAATGTCTCCCATTCCTTCTATCCGGAGATGCTGCCTGTCCCGCTGATTTACTCCAGCATTTTGTTTCTATCTTTGGTCTCCCACTACTTTACAGCTACAACTCAATCCCCCTTGGTGTCCTGTCTGTGTGGAGTTTGCACGTTTTCCAAGTGGCTGCATAGGGTTCCATTGGGTGCCCCCCTTCCCTCCCATGCCTTAGTTAACGTCTGGTAAGCTGCATGGTTCTCTGTTCTGTTCCAAATTGTTAGGGACTCGATATTTTAGTTTTTGCTTTCTCGTTACTCCAAAGGGCCCATCAGCAGTGCTCCACCCCACACTGACGTCAAAATGGGATCTCATTTACATTTTAAAAAATCATCAGATTCACCTCACAATGACATCAAAGGGGGTAGGGAGTGGGAGAGAGGTTATGGAGGGAGGAAGGGAGTGACTGAGGGCAGGGAGTAACGGATGGTAGGGGGAAGGAGAGGGAGGGAGAGGTGAGGGAGGAGGGGAGGAGGGGAGGAGGGAGGAGGGGAGGAGGAGAGGGGAGAGAAGAGGGAGGGTGAAGAGGAGGGGGGGGAGTGTTGGGGAAATGAGCCACGCCTGCGTAGTTGGGGGCTATGGGTGAGTGGTGGAATATTGCGTTGGGGGCTATCGATGAGTGGTGGAATATTGCATTGAGGAATGTGTGAGTGGTGGAATATTGCGTTGGGGCTATGGATGAGTGTTGGAATATTGCATTGGGGGAATGGGTGAGTGGTGGAATATTGTGTTGGGGGCTATCGATGAGTGGTGGAATATTGCATTGGAGGAATGGGTGAGCGGTGGAATATTGCATTGGGGGCTATGGATGAGTGGTGGAGTATTGCATTGGAGGAATGGGTGAATGGTGGAATATTGCGTTGGGGGAATGGGTGGGTGGTGGAATATTGCGTTTGGGGAACACGTTGCGTTGGGGGAACGGGTGAGTGGTGGAATATTGCGTTTGGGGAACAGGTTGCGTTGGGGGAACGGGTGAGTGGTGGAATATTACTTTGGGGGAACGGGGCCTAACGGGTCCCACTTGGTCTGGTTTAGCTGTTTATATATATATATATATATATATATAGACAAGCCCAATGTAGTTCAGTGCTTATTTGAGGTTTGTAGTGTTAAATAGCCTATTGGCCGTAATGAAGAAGCTGTTCCTGAACCTGGCCGTTACAGTTTTCAGGCCCCTGTACCTTCTTCCCGATGGCAGGGGTGAGATGAGCGCGTGGCCATGATGGTGTGGGTCTCTGACGATGCTGGCTGCCATTTTGAGGCAGCGACTCCGGTAAAAGGGTTCTAAAAGTAAACCTAGCAATTATAGACCGGTTAGTTTGACTTCAGTGGTGGGCAAATTAATGGAAAAGATACTTAGAGATAATATATATAAGTATCTGGATAAAGAGGGTCTAATTAGGAACAGTCAACATGGATTTATGCCTGGAAGGTCATGTTTGACTAATCTTCTTGAATTTTTTGAAGAGGTTACTAGGGAAATTGACGAGGGTAAAGCAGTGGATGTTGTCTATATGGACTTCAGTAAGGCCTTTGACAAGGTTCCTCATGGAAGGTTGGTTAAGAAGGTTCAACTGTTGGGTATAAATGCAGGAATAGCAAGATGGATTCAACAGTGGCTGAATGGGAGAAGCCAGAGGGTAATGGTGGATGTCTGTTTGTCGGGTTGGAGGCAGGTGACTAGTGGGGTGCCTCAGGGATCTGTGTTGGGTCCTTTGTTGTTTGTCATGTACATCAATGATCTGGATGAAGGGGTGGTAAATTGGATTAGTAAGTATGCAGATGATACCAAGATAGGGGGTGTTGTGGATAATGAAGAGGATTTCCAAAGTCTACAGAGTGATTTAGGCCAGTTGGAAAAATGGGCTGAAAGATGGCAGATGGAGTTTAATGCTGATAAATGTGAGGTGCTACACCTTGGCAGGACAAATCAAAATAGGACGTACATGGTAAACGGTAGGGAATTGAAGAATACAGTTGAACAGAGGGATCTGGAAATAACCGTGCATAGTTCCTTGAAGGTAGAATCTCATATAGATAGGGTGGTAAAGAAAACTTTTGGTATGCTAGCCTTTATAAATCAGAGCATTGAGTATAGAAGCTGGGATGTAATGTTAAAATTGTACAAGACGTTGGTGAGACCAAATCTGGAGTATGGTGTACAATTTTGGTCGCCCAATTATAGGAAGGATGTCAACAAAATAGAGAGGGTGCAGAGGAGATTTACTAGAATGTTGCCTGGGTTACAGAGATAGGTTGAATAAGTTAGCTCTTTATTCTCTGGAGCGCAGAAGGTTAAGGGGGGACTTGATAGAGGTCTTTAAAATGATGAGAGGGATAGACAGAGTTAATGTGGACAAGCTTTTCCCTTTGAGAATAGGGAAGATTCAAACAAGAGGACATGACTTTAGAATTAAGGGACAGAAGTTTAGGGGTAACATGAGGGGGAACTTCTTTACTCAGAGAGTGGTAGCGGTGTGGAATGAGCTTCCAGTGGAAGTGGTGGCGGCAGGTTCGTTGGTATCATTTAAAAATAAATTGGATAGGCATATGGATGAGAAGGGTATGGAGGGTTATGGTATGAGTGCAGGCAGGTGGGACTAAGGGAAAAAAGTTGTTCGGCACGGACTTGAAGGACCGAGATGGCCTGTTTCCGTGCTGTAATTGTTATATGGTTATATAAATCCCTTCGACGGTGGGGAGGTCAGAGCCGGCTGTGGGCCGGGCAGTGGTCACCACCTTTTGCAGTCTCCAGAGATGCTGCCAGTCCCGCTGAGTTACTCCAGCGGTGTGTGTCTATAGAGTCATAGAGTAGTGACATGTCCCAGCCACTCTTGTCTGTCCTAGCTACACTACCTTTAGCCAAGTCTTTCTCGGGGAAGTGTTCAGATAAATAACTTGCCAGATGAAGCGGACGTGTCAGAATCTGATATGTTTTAAATACTTCTCTCTGACGTTAACAATCCAGCCTTTGTTCCCCCTCTTTTGAGATGTCCCTGTTTACTGTCTACAACCGAAGGTTGCCGAGCTTGGAGTGACTGATCCTGGAAATGACTGCGTGCGAGCCAACAGTTTGAACTGTTTCACGTTCAACCTGTTGACAAGGCCCCACCTCCACCTGTCTGAGTTTTTAAAGTTTTTGTTAGTTTTAGAGATACAGCGCGGAAACAGGCCCTTCGGCCCACCGAGTCCGCATTGACCAGCGATCCCTACACACACTAGGGTCAAATTACATTTACACCAAGCCAATTAACCTACAAACCCTGTACGTCTTTGGAGTGCGGGAGGAAACCCACGCAGGTCACAGGGAGAACGTACAAACTCCGTACAGACAGCACCCGTAGTCAGGATCAAACCCTGGACCCTGGGCTTGTTAGGCAGTAGCTCCACCACTGCGCCACAGTGCCGCCCTTCCTCTGCTCCCAAGGGGAACAAACTCTCTCCAAACTGAACTTGAGGAACAATTGACCATTTTACAGTAGCCAATTAACCTACAAGCCCGCACGTCTTTGGAATGTGGGGGAAAACCGGAGCACCCGGAGAAAAGCCCACGTGGTAATGGGGAGAACGCACAAACAGCACCCGTGGTGAGGATCGAACCGGGTCTCTGGTGCTATAAGGCAGTACTCCTACCGCTACGCTACCATGCCACCACATAGGCAGCACCCGGAGTCAGGATCGAACCTGGGTGGGTTCACGACTCAATAAAGGCCAGCTTGCCCAGCCATTCCCAAAGTTATGCTTGTGGAATCTTACGTACATGTTTGTGCTTATTCCATATTACAATACTGTTTCCGAAAAGTGTTACTAATGGGCTCTAGAACAAGCTAAGGTTCTGAAAGATGGTAAAGAAATTCTATATACGATACGATACGATATAACTTTATTTATCCCAGGAGGGAAATTGGTCTGCCAGCAGTCATAACACAACAAGATAAGTAAGTAAGGAAGTAAGTAAGTTTATTGGCCAAGTATTCACATACAAGGAATTTGCCTTGGTGCTCCGCCCACATGTAACAACATGACATACAGTGACATTTATGAATGACTCAGAAAACAAGAAACAAGAAACAAGATACAAGAAACATGAAACGTATTGATGAAAATCCGAGGTTTAGGCAGGGAATGACTGAGTTGAGTTTAGTTTAGTGTCACGTCAGATTCAGATTCAGATTCAGATTCAATTTTAATTGTCATTGTCAGTGTACAGTACAGAGACAACGAAATGCATTTAGCATCTCCCTGGAAGAGCGACACAGCAAATTATTTGAATAAATAACAATAAGTGTCCGGGGGGGGGGGGGGGGGGGTGATTGGCAGTCACCGAGGTACGTTGTTGAGTAGCGTGACAGCCGCCGGAAAGAAGCTGTTCCTGGACCTGCTGGTTCGGCAACGGAGAGACCTGTAGCGCCTCCCGGATGGTAGGAGGGTAAACAGTCCATGGTTGGGGTGAGAGAGGTCCTTGGCGATGCTGAGCGCCCTCCGCAGACAACGCTTGCTTTGGACAGACTCAATGGAGGGGAGCGAGGAACCGGTGATGCGTTGGGCAATTTTCACCACCCTCTGCAATGCCTTCCGGTCGGAGACAGAGCAGTTGCCATACCAAACTGTGATGCAGTTGGTAAGGATGCTCTCGATGGTGCAGCGGTAGAAGTTCACCAGGATCTGAGGAGACAGATGGACCTTCTTCAGTCTCCTCAGGAAGAAGAGACGCTGGTGAGCCTTCTTGATCAGAGTTGAGGTATTGTGGGTCCAAGAGAGGTCGTCGGAGAGGTTGACTCCCAGGAACCTGAAGCTAGAAACACGTTCCACCTCCGTACCGTTAATGTGGATGGGGGTGTGCGTGCCGCCCCTGGACTTCCTGAAGTCTACAATGAGCTCCTTGGTCTTCTTGGAGTTAAGGGCCAGGTTGTTGTCAGCGCACCATGCTGCTAAGTGCTGGACCTCCTCCCTGTAGGCCGACTCATCGTTGTTGCTGATGAGGCCAATCACCGTTGTATCATCTGCATACTTGATGATGGTGTTAGTACTATGTACAGGTGTGCAGTCATAGGTGAAGAGGGAGTAGAGGAGGGGGCTCAGCACACAGCCCTGTGGAACGCCGGTGTTCAGGGTGAGGGTTGAAGAGGTGTGCTTGTCTAACCTAACAGACTGGGGTCTGTTGGTTAGAAAGTCCAGTATCCAGTTGCAGAGGGAAGGAGCGATGCACAGGTTACCGAGTTTGGCGATCAATTTTGATGGTATAATGGTGTTGAATGCTGAGCTGTAATCGATGAACAGCATTCTTACGTAAGTGTCTCTGTTGTCGAGGTGGGAGAGGGCGGAGTGAAGTGCCGTTGAGATGGCATCCTCCGTACTCCTGTTCTTGCGGTAGGCAAACTGATAGGGATCCAGTGTGGGGGGTAGGCAGCTTTTGAGGTGTGCCAGGATCAGCCTCTCGAAGCACTTGGTGATGATGGGGGTAAGTGCAACTGGGCGGAAGTCATTTAGGCTTGCCGCAGTGGAGTGTTTTGGCACTGGCACGATGGAGGTGGTTTTAAGGCACGTGGGGACAACTGCTTGGGCAAGTGACAGGTTGAAGATATCAGTCCAGACGTCTGCCAGCTGCGCCGCACAGACCCTGAGCACGCGCCCGGGGATGCCGTCAGGGCCAGCAGCTTTACGTGCATTAGTCCTACTCAGTGCCACGTATACGTCGTAGGGGGTGAGTGTGAGGGGTTGGTGATCGGCAGGTAGCACAGCCTTGATGACTGTCTCTAGATTGTCCCTGTCGAAGCGGCCATAGAAGTGATTGAGCTCCTCAAGGAAGGAGGCGTCGCTGGATGTGGGGGTGGTGTTGGCGGGTCTGTAGTCCGTGATGGCCTGGATGCCTTGCCACATGCGTCGGGGGTCGGAGTTGTTGTTGAAGTGCTCCTCAATCCTGAGCTTATGGCAGTGCTTGGCCTTCTTGATGCCCCTCTTCAGGTTAGCCCTGGCTGAACTGTAGGCTCGAGCATCGCCTGACCGTGTACCGTGTCACGTGTACTGAGGTACAGTGAAAAGCTTTTGTTGCGTGCTATCCAGTCAGCGGAAAGACAATATATGATTACAATCGAGCCAAGAATGTGTCGACTGGGCTTGTATTTACTGGAATTTAGAAGGATGAGAGGATATCTTAGAGAAACATATAACATTCTTACAGGATTGGACTGGCTAGATGCAGGAAAAATGGTCCCGACGTTTGGGGAGTCTAAAACCAGGGGTCACAGTTTAAGAATAAGGGGTAGGCCATTTCGGACTGAGAGGAGGAAAATCCTCTTCACCCAGAGAGTTGTGAATCTGTGGAATTCTCTGCAATGGAGGCCAATTTACTGGATGTTTTCAAGAGAGAGTTAGATTTAGCTCTTAGGGCTAACGGAATTAAGGGATATGGGGAAAAAGCAGCAACGGGATACTGATTTTAGATATAGTGCCATGATCATATTGAATGGCGGTGCTGGCTCGAGGGGCCTACTCCTGCATCTATTTTTCTATGTGTCTATGTTTTTATTTACAGTTTGTAGATATATGATAAGGGAATAACATTTGGTGCAAGGTAAAGCCAGTAAAGTCCAATCAAAGATAGTCCAAGGGTCTCCAATGAGGTAGTTAATAGTTCAGGGCTGTTCTCTAGTTGTGGTAGGATGGTTGAGTTGCTAGATAACAGCTGATAGAATACCATATAACCATATAACCATATAACAATTACAGCACGGAAACAGGCCTTCTCGGCCCTTCCAGTCCGTGCCGACCATTTATTTTCCCCTAGTCCCATCTACCTGCACTCAGACCATACCCCTCCATTCCCTTCCCGTCCATATACCTATCCACTTTACTTTTAAATGTTAAAATTGATCCTGCCTCCACCACTTCTGCTGGAAGATCATTCCACACAGCCACCACTCTCTGAGTAAAGAAGATCCCCCTCATGTTACCCCTAAACTTCTGTTCCTTAATTCTCATGTCATGCCCTCTTGTTTGAATCTTCCCTACCCTCAATGGGAAAAGCTTATCCATGTCAACTCTGTCTATCCCTTTCATCATTTTAAAGGCCTCAATCAAGTTCCCCCTTAACCTTCTGTGCTCCAAAGAATAAAGACCTAATTTGTTCAACCTTTCTCTGTAACTTAGTTGCTGGAACCCAGGCAACATTCTAGTAAATCTCCTCTGTACTCTCTCTATTTTGTTGACAATCTTATATGTTTCAATGAGATCTCCCTTCCATCCTTCTAAACTCTAGAGTGTACAAGCCCCAGCTGCTCCATTCTTTCAGCATATGACAGTCCCGCCATCCCGGGAATTAACCTTGTGAACCTACGCTGCACTCCCTCAATAGCAAGAATGTACTTCCTCAAATTAGGGGACCAAAACTGCACACAATACTCACTAGGGCTCTGTACAACTGCAGAAGGACTTCTTTGCTCCTGTAGGCCACCATGCCATTCGCTTTCTTCACTGCATGCTGCACCTGCATGCTTACTTTCATAGACTGATGTACAAGGGCCCCCAGGTCCCGTGGTACTTCCCCTTTTCCCAACTTGACCATATGGAACAGTTGGTAACTCTATACGTCAGTCCCGCCATCCAGGGAACTAACCTGTCTATCTCCAGTTTAAACCAGCATCTGCAGTTCCTTCCTACACAAAGGGTTAGTCCCAACTGGGCATTATCTCCGAAACATTCCAATAATTGTTTTAACACCGAAGACCTGATTCCTGTGGAAGAGGTGATGACTGGGCCAAAGACAACCTCTCAGCACTTCCCGTCCTGGATGAGGTTGCTGGGATCGAGGCGTTGCACCGCAGTCCATTGTTCTTGGTGTACAAAGGTTCAGATCCCATTCCTGTTGGCGTCAACTCTCCTGGTGAGAAGTTTAACCAGCTGCTCTCTCAGGTGGTCATTCAATCAGGGGCGGCACGGTGGCGCAGCGGTTGGGTCGCTGCCTTGCGGCTCCCGGGAACCCGGTTCGATCCTGACTACGGGTGCTGTCTGTACGGAGTTTGTGACCCTGCGTGGGTTTTCTCCGTGATCTCCTGCTTCCTCCCGCACTCCAAAGACGTACAGGTTTATAGGTTAATAGGTTTTGGTATCATTGTAAATTGTCCCTTGGCATGGGTAGGATAGTGTCAACGTGCGTGGAAGGCTGGTTGGCACGGACTCGGTGGGCCGAAGGGCCTGTTTCCACGCTGCACCTCTAAACTAAACTAAACTAAACATCCCCGTGACACAATTTGTCAAGAAGAGCAGGGAAATCCTCCCTGGATAGACACCAAATCCCGGAGTAACTCAGCGGGACCGGCAGCATCTCTGGAGAGAAGGAATGGGCGACGTTTCGTGGTCGAGACCCTTCTTCAGTCTGAGTCAGAGTCTGCCTGAGCCGCTGAAGAAGTTCAGTCTGAAGAAGGGTCTCGACCCGAAACGTCACCTATTTCTTCTCTCCAGAGATGCTGCCTCACCCGCTGAGTTACTCCAGCATTTTGTGTCTAACTTCGATTTAAACCAGAATCTGCAGTTCTTTCTTACACCAATCCTCTCTGATGTTCTGTCCAATAGTTTACTTTAGTTTTAAGTTTAGAAACATAGAAACATAGAAATTAGGTGCAGGAGTAGTGGGTTTAAAGGTACAGCGTGCAAGCAGGCCATTTGGCCCACCGGTTCTGATCTGACCAATAGATAATAGACACTAGGTGCAGGGGTAGGCCATTCAGCCCTTCGAGCCAGCACCGCCATTCAATGTGATCATGGCTGATCATCCCCAATCAGTACCCCGTTCCTGCCTTCTCCCCATATCCCCTGACTCCGCTATCTTTAAGAGCCCTATCTAGCTCTCTCTTGAAAGTATCCAGAGAACCGGCCTCCACCGCCCTCTGAGGCAGAGAATTCCACACTCACCACTCTCTGTGTGAAAAAGTGTTTCCTCGTCTCCGTTCTAAATGGCCTACCCCTTATTCTTAAACTGTGGCCCCTGGTTCTGGCGATCACCCCATGCACTAGTTCCATCCTACTCACACTGGGAACGATTAACAGGGGTTGAAAGCGCTGTGAGGCAGCAACTCTACCGCTGCGCCACCATTCCGCAACGTGCCGGTCCCTGAGGGACAATCGGGAGATGGTGAACAGGCTAACAAGATGTCTTCACCTCATCACTAATGAACCAAAGGCTTATGTGAACAATGCTCGACACAAAACACTGGAGTAACTACGTCGTCGAGCTGGAAAGGGTTCAGAGAAGATTTACGGGGATGTTGCCAAGACTTGAGGGTCTGAGCTACAGGGAGAGGTTGAGCAGGCTGGGACTCTACTCCCTGGAGCGCAGGAGGATGAGGGGCAAACTTGTAGAGATGTATAAAATCACGGGAGGAATAGATCGGGTAGATACACAGAGTCTCTTGCCCAGAGTAGGGGAATCCATGACCAGAGGACATAGGTTTAAGGTGAAGGGGGAATAGATTTAATAGGAATCTGAGGGGTAACTTTTTCACACATAGGGTGGTGGGTGTATGGAACAAGCTACCAGAGGAGGTAGTTGAGGCTGGGACTATCGCAATGTTTAAGAAGCAGTTAGACAGGTACATGGGTAGGACAGGTTTGGAGGGATAGGGGCTAAATGCTGGCAAGTTGCTGCCTTACAGCGAAAACAGCGCCGGAGACCCGGGTTCGATCCTGACTACGGGTGCTGTCTGTACGGAGTTTGTCCGCTCTCCCTGTGACCTGTGTGGGTTTTCTCTGAGATCTTCAGTTTCCTCCCACACTCCAAAGACGTAGGTTAATTGGCTTGCTAAATGTAAAGACCAATTGTACGTAGGATAGTATTGATGTGCGGGGATCACTGGTTGGCACGGGCCTGGCGGGCCAAAGGGCCTGTTTCCGCGCTGTATCTCTAAACTAAATTAAACTAAACTAAACTAGGTTGGACTAGTGTAGTTGGGACATTGTGGGCCGGTGTGGACAAGTTGGGCCGAAGGGCCTGTTTCCGCACTGTATCACTCTATGACTCTGACAGTGGGTGGGTCGGGCAGCATCTCCGGGAGCTCTGGTTTCCACCCTCACTCCAAAGTCGTGCTGGTTTTTAGTTGGCTTCTCAAAATTGTAAACTGACCCCAGTGTGTAGGATGGTGCTAATGCACGGGGCAATCGCTGGTCGGCGCGGACTCAGTGGGCCTGTTTCCACGCTGTGTCTCTAAAGTCTAACGTACAGTAAAATACTACTTGCTGCAGATTGAGTAACTGTTATTCTGTGGAAACCAGAGCATCGAAGAGCAAAGAAAAACAACTTAGGTCCTGCTGTAGTTTATGCAACAAATGAAGCCAGGCCCAGACCGACCTTTCTGTCCTGGGACTCCTCACTGATTGAGGCCAAATGCAAATTGAAGGAACAGCATCTCATAGTTTGTTTGGGAAGCTTACACCCCAGCGGTGTGTCGAGCTTCTGCTGGTGGAATAACTTAGGTGACACACAGTGATTACGATCCAAAGACTGTATTAACTTTACAGCGTAGGTAACTTCATCTTAACACATGACTCAAGAGGGAAAAAACGGCCTCTTCTTCTCCTTCTTCCGTGTGGCGTGCACAGCCTAAAGTTGTTGGACAACTTGTTCCATTTGATCTACCGTTTGTGCACGTCGAGTTGATTGCATTAGTCGAAACAGGGCGGACCACGTGAAGGTTGCAATCTCCCACCCCGAAAAAAGGGCTGAGAAGCTTTCTGTTAAACTGATGGGCGTAGCTACAAAGTATGACCCATAACATGAGTGACACTGATCTACATCCTCCCTCTTAAATAATTCAATGTCAGTACAAAACCATTGACTAAATAAGGCATGCATACCAATTGATAATTAGCTGGAGGAAAGTCAAACATAGCCCGGGTACTTCACGGTGGGCTTGCAAACACGACCAGCGAGCGTGCGATAAAAACCATCTCCGTCTTTCCCCACTGGGGACAGAGCCGGTGGCTTCACGGGTGACGGAGATTGAAGCAGCATTCCCGGTGTTGAAACAGGGGACTGCAGCGCAGTCAGAAACACCACCTATTCATTTTCTCCAGAGATGCTGCCTCAGCCGCTAAGTTCGGTTTAGTTCGGTTTCGGGACACAGCGCGGAAACAGGCCCCTCGGCCCACCGGGTCCGCGCCGACCACCGATCCCCGCACGTTAACACTATCTCCCACACACCCACTAGGGACAACGTTCCATTTACACCGAGCCAATTAACCTACAAACCTGCACGTCTTTGGAGTGCAGGGGGGGGGGGAAGCAAAGATCTCGGAGAAGACCCACGCAGGTCACGGGGAGAACGTACAAACTCCCTGCAGACAAGCACCCGTAGTCGGGATCGAAACCGGGGTCTCTGGCGCTGTACCACTGCGCCACCCTTACTCCAGTTACTCCGGCTTGTTGTAGTCTGCCTTCAGAACTCACTGCTGCTGTTAACGAGTTAACATTCAGCGAAGAGGAGCTCAAATCAGTGAAGCGGTGCTCTTCATCTTCAATTGCAATAACAAAGCCACTCGAACGTCACGACTATCTTTATTATCACCACTTTAATCTTCGACAAATGAAAAAAGTAGATCGGAAATTAAATGAACTCAACTGCATTGCCTTCAGTTATCAACCTAATGAGAATCAGACTCTTCAAAGCTGCAACTAAACCTTTTGGCCGATTAAACAATTTGGAATTAAGAATAAAATCAGGCGACTCTCGAATGGAAATAGGACATAAACTGGGGACATGAATTGAATGGAACAGGCAGCATCTCTGGATAGAAGGAACATTTTGGGTCGAGACCCTTCTTCAGTCTCGACCCGTTCCTTCTCTCCAGGGATGCTGCCTGTCCCGCTGAGTTTCTCCAGCATTTGGTGTCGATCTTCGGTTTAAACCGATCTTCGAAGCATCTGCAGTTCCTTCCTACACATGTTGCTTTACAAGAAGCACTGTGCTGACACGGGGAGTTGCGACTGGGCAGATCCAAAAGTTCTAGTAAGCCGTTTTACCGCGTCTTGTATTGCTACTTTCATGGAGCCCTGGACTTGGACCCCAACATCCGACCACACGGTATTGGTCTTAAGGGTCCTGCCATTAACTGTGTTCTCTCCTTGTCTGAAGTGCAAAAGGGGTTGGACAGGCTAGAAGCAGGAAGATTGTTCCCAGGAAGAAGGGTCTCGACCCGAAACGTTGCCTATCTCCTTCGCTCCTTAGATGCTGCTGCACCCGCTGAGTTTCTCCAGCTTTTTGTGTAACCCTCGATTCTCCAGCATCTGCAGTTCCTTCGTTAACAGATTGTTCCCGATGTTGGGGAGGTCCAGGACAAGGGGTCACAGCTTAAGGATAAGGGGGAAATCCTTTAGGACCGAGATGAGAAGGACTTTTTTCACACAGAGAGTGGTGGGTCTCTGGAACTCTCTGCCACAGAGGGTAGTTGAGGCCAGTTCATTGACTATATTTAAGAGGGAGTTAGATGTGGCCCTTGTGGCTAAGGGGATCAGAGGGTATGGAGAGAAGGCAGGTAGGAGATACAGAGTTGGATGATCAGCCATGATCATATTGAATGGCGGTGCAGGCTCGAAGGGCCGAATGGCCTACTCCTGCACCTAATTTCTATGTTTCTATGTTTCTATATCGCCAACTTTGGACAATTGAACTTTTTTTTTTACCAAGCCAATTAACCTACAAACCAGCACGTCTTTGGAGTGTGGGAGGAAACCGAAGTTCTCGGAGAAAACCCACGCAAGTCACGGGGAGAACGTAGAAACTCCGTACAGGCAGCACCCGTAGTTGGGATCGAACCCGGGTCTCCGGCGCTGCATTTTGATGTAAGGCAGCGACTCTACCGCTGCGCCACCGTGACTGCCAAAGGAAACTAACAGCACCAGGTGGGTGAGCAATTATTACCGAGTAATATTCCACCATTTATCCTAAGGGGATCAGAGGGTATGGAGAGAAGGCAGGTACGGGATACTGAGTTGGATGATCAGCCATGATCATATTGAATGGCGGTGCAGGCTCGAATGGCCGAAGGGCCTCTACTCCTGCACCTAATTTCTATGTTTCTATGTTTCTCACACTTTTAACCTAGTTTAAGTTAGTTTAGAGATACAGTGTGGAAACAGGCCCTTCGGCCCACCGGGTCCGTACTGACCAGCGATGACCCCGTATACTAGCATTATCCTACACACACACACACACACACTAAGGACAATTGACAATTTTTACCAAAGCCAATTAACCTACAAAGCTGTACATCTTCGGAGTGTGGGAGGAAACCAGAGCACCCGGAGAAAACCCACGCGGTCACAGGGAGAACATACAAAGCTCCAGCATTTTGTGTCCATCTTCGGTTTAAACCAGCATCTGCAGTTCCTTTCCTTGACAAGACTTGAATGTTCCTCACAAGTATAGAAGCAGAATCTAAAGAAATATTTGCACAGGAGATGTCTATTTATTTTGACAGTTAAGGCTTGATACTGCAGTTCACATTTTCCACCGACAAATTATCTTCACAGAGATGAAGGCAGTTGGCACAAGCACACTTTTGTCTTCGAGCGTCTGAACTTTTCACGCCACTTTCTGCATGAGCTGCAGGAAGCAGTTTGCTACCAGAGTATATACAGGATTCATTCACTGAGTAGGAAGGAACTGCGGATGCTGGTTTACACCGAAGGTAGACTCAAAATGCTGGAGTAACTCAGCAGGTCAGGCAGCATCACTGGAGCGAAAGAATGGGTGACGTTTCGGGTCGAGACCCTTCCTTCACTGATCTTTCCACATTGGAGGTTGCATGGTGTTGCTTTAGCAAACTTTGAAAGGCATACGATGCCATGCTGCCATGCTCCTGGCAATAACAGATTCAATATAAGTATACATTTTTACTTGAATGTCATTCCCAGGAAGTGGTGAAAATGGAACTTCTTCAATGTCTGCAGAATCATTAAGTTTAGAGATGCAGCACGGAAACAGGCCCTTCGGCCCATCGGGTCCGCACCGACCAGCGACCCCCACACATTAACACTATCCTGCACCCAACTAGGGACAATTTGAACATTTATACCAAGCCAATTAACCTACAAACCTGTACGTCTTTGGCGTGTGGGAGGAAACCGAAGATCTCGGCGAAAACCCACGCGGGTCACGGGGAGAACGGAGAAACTCCGTGCAGACGGCACCCGTAGTCGGGATCGGGTCCGGGTCTCCGGCGCGGCATTCGCTGTAAGGCAGCGACTCTACCGCTGCGCCACCGCGACCACAGTTTGGAGATAGAGCATAGAAACAGGCCTTTCAGCCCACTGAATCCACACCAACCAGCAGTCATCCAGACACAAGGGACACACTAGGGATACAACTATCTGACGCACTGGGAACAATTTCCAGAAGCCTACAGCTTCTACAGTGGCCCACCTGGTCCGCGCCGACCAGCGATCCCCGCACATTAACACTATCCTACACCCACTAGGGACAATTTGTACATTTACCAAGCCAGTTAACCTACAAAGCTGCACGTCTTTGGAGTACGGGAGGAAACCAGAGCACCCGGAGAAAACCCACGTGTTTACATTTGACAAACAAGTCAATGCCGTGGTAAAAGCTAGCTTCTTCCAGCTTCGAACGATAGCTAAAATAAAACAATTCCTCCAGTTTGATGACCTCGAAAAGATCATCCACACATTTATCTCCTCCCGCCTCAATTACTGCAACTCCCTTTACACTGGCATCAGCCGATCTTCCCTGTCCCGCCTGCAACTGGTCCAAAACGCCGCAGCGAGACTCCTGGCGGGCACCCGGAAAAGGGACCACATCACCCCGATCCTGGCCTCTCCCCACTGGCTTCCTGTGCGGTTCCGTATACATTTCAAGATCCTCCTCTTTGTCTACAAAGCCCTCAATGGGCTCGCACCCACCTACATTAAAAGTCTTCTCACCCACCACACCACCTCCAGGTCCCTCAGATCGGCCGACTTGGGGTTGCTGAACGTCCCGCGGTCTAGGCATAAGCTCGGGGGCGATCAACCGCGCCTTTGCGGTTGCAGCTCCTAGACTGTGGAACAGCATCCCACTCCCCATTAGAACTGCCCCCTCCTTTAAGTCAAGGCTAAACACTTATCTATACACCCAAGCCTTTCTTGACGTCCTCTGAGCGAGGACTATATGTATACATGTATGTAGCCTGTTTGTTTATACTATTCTTATTACAAATGTAAAGCACTTTGGCCAACGAGAATGCATTTCGTTGTCTCTGTACTGTACACTGACAATGACAATGACAATTAAAATTGAATCTGAATCTGAATCTGAATCTGAGTTGTTTTTTTAAATGTGCTATAGAAATAAATGTGACTTGACTTGACTTTACAGGGGGAACGTGCAAACTCCATACAAACAGCACCCTTGGGCACGCTAGTGGCAGGAAACATGTTCCCGATGTTGGGGGAGTCCAGAACCAGGGGCCACACAGTTTAAGAATAAGGAGTAAGCCATTTAGAACGGAGACGAGGAAACACTTTTTCTCACAGAGAGTTGTGAGTCTGTGGAATTCTCTGCCACAGAGGGCGGTGGAGGCCGGTTCTCTGGATGCTTTCAAGACAGAGCTAGATAGGGCTCTTAAAAATAGCGGATATGGGGAGAAGGCAGGAACGGGGCACTGATTGGGGATGGTCAGCCATGATCACATTGAATGGTGGTGCTCGCTCGAAGGGCCGAATGGCCTACTCCAGCACCTATTGTCTATTGTCTATTGTCAGGATCGAACCTGGGTCTCTGGCGATGTGAGGCAGCAACTCTACCGCTACGCCACCGTGTCACCCCAAGGAACAGGACCTCATCTTGCTTCTGAGACGGTTGTAGCCTTCTGAACTCAGCATTTAAAGCATAATGCACATAGAGTGTGCTACGGAACATAGAACAGTACAGGCCCTCCGTCCTACGGAGTCCTACGTGTCATAGAAACATAGAAACATAGAAATTAGGTGCAGGAGTAGGCCATTCGGCCCTTCGAGCTTGCACCGCCATTCAATATGATCATGGCTGATCATCCAACTCAGTATCCCGCACCTGCCTTCTCTCCATACCCTCTGATCCCCTTAGCCACAAGGGCCACATCTAACTCCCTCTTAAATATAGCCAATGAACTGGCCTCAACTACCCTCTGTGGCAGAGAGTTCCAGAGACTCACCACTCTCTGTGTGAAAAAAGTCTTTCTCATCTCTGTCTTAAAGGATTTTCCCCTTATCCTTAAGCTGTGACCCCTTGTCCTGGACTTCCCCAACATCGGGAACAATCTTCCTGCATCTAGCCTGTCCAACCCCTTAAGCATGTCGAACATAGAGTCCCAGTGAAACAGAGAACTCCGTTTACTATGTACATTGGCTGTGAGCTTTCGTTTATTACCTGTTAAAATTGCACCATTCAAGTTGGAGTCTGAGTTAGACCTTTTGCATTCCTGTGAATGCACCAGCCTTTACTGTGGCCTAATGTTGGAATCCCCCCCAGACAGGATCAATGCTCAACACAGGTCGGTTTGGGAACAGCTCCATCCAAGACCGCAGGAAATTGCAGAGAATTGTGGACGCAGCACAGACCATCGCACAGACCGACCTCCCTTCCATTGACCCCGTTCACACCTCGTGATTCCTAGGCAAGGCCGGCAGCATAATCAAGGACCAGTCGCACCCCGGCCACTCCCTCTTCTCCCCTCTCCCATCGGGCAAAAGGTACAGAAGTGTGAAAACGCACACCTCCAGAATCAGGGACAGTTTCTTCCCAGCTGTAAAGGGCCTGTCCCACCAGCATGCAACTCTATGCGATTAGCGCGACCTAACGTGGTCGCTTGAGCCGTCCGGCGTCGCGGGGCCGGTCCCACTTCGATCGCCGGGGCCGTGCGGAATTGTGCGGAGTTCGTCCCGAGTTCATCCCGACACCGCGCGGGGCTCCGAAAAACTGACAATGTCCAAAAACTCCGCACGGCAACGGCTTGTCGGCTCGCAGTCGCCTCGACATTTACACACCGCCCCGACATCGTGCCTATTTGTAAGTGCCTCCGTGACCCTCTATGTATGTGGCTCCGTGGCCCTGTGTGTGTGCCACGGTGCTCCTCTCTGTGTGCCCCTCTCTGTCCTGGCGAACTTACCTTAGACTGCGCTCCAAGTTCACCTCACTTTGTGCCGCGTTGCGCCACTCACCCGACCTCCGCGCGGCCCCGACTGCCGGTTTGGTTGCGCTTGCCGCATGCAGGCGCATGCTGGTGAGAACGGCCCTGTACAGGGGATCACCCGACCTCCGCGCGGCCCCTGCTTCTAGTTTGATCGCATTCATCGCATAGAGTTGCATGCTGGTGGGACAGGCCCTTTATCAGGCAACTGAACCATCCCATCACAACCAGAGAGCAGTGCTGAACTACTATCTACCTCATTGGTGACCCTCGGACTATCCTTGATCGGACTTTATCTTGCACTAAAGGTTATTCTGGATCTTTACACTGTGAATGGCTGGATTGTAATCATGTATTCTCTTTCCGCTGACTGGTTAGCGCACAACGAGAGCGTTTCACTGTACCTCACTACACGTGACAATAAACTAAACTGAAATATCGTTTTATTTCAGGAATAATTCCTAACATAACTCCAAGGGTAGTGGGATTACTGGCTGTGTGTGATATTGCAATGACATCAATATTCCTGGGCTTAGGGAAGTAAACCTTGGCTGAGGTTCCCATCATCTGTTGACACTCGCGGGTCATATTGCATATGTGGACAGGCTGGAAGGATTGCATTGGGAATTTTGGGATGGAATGACTAGGCGGGTGGTTGCTGTTCCCTCTACCATGCTCCATATGAGGCAGGGTCTGGGGGGCGTACGGCAGGGGGATGAATCGGATATGTGTGGGACTGGTGTGAATGGGCGATCGGTGGTCAGTGTGGACTCGGTGGGCCAACGGGCCCAATGATGGCGCAGCGGTAGAGTTGCTGGATCACAGCGCCAGAGACCCGGGTTCGATCCTGTCTACCGGTGCTGTCTGTACGGAGTTTGCACGTTCTCCCCGTGACTCGTATGTGTTTCCTCCGGCTGCTCCGGTTTCCTCCCACACGTACAGGTTTGTCGGTCAATTGGCTTCAGCAAAGATTGTAAATTGCATCCAGCGTGTAGGATAGTGCTAGTATGCAGGGATCGCTGGCCGGCGCGGGTTTTGTGGGCTGTAGGGCCTGTTTCCGCTTTGTATCTTTAAACTAAACTGCAGATCAATCCATGTAGGCCAGAGGACAATGATCGGGAGATACAGGCAGTTTAAGAGGCAGGGTAATACGTGTTTTAGATTTGTATGTAGAGATACAGCGTGGAAACAACGTGGCTTTTCAATCCGCCGAATCCGCGCCAACCAGCGATTGCCCCATACACTGACGTTATCCCACACACTAGGGACATTTTGCAGTCTTTTATCACCAAAGCCAATTGACCTACAAACCCGTACCTCTTTGGAATGTGCGTTGAAACCGGAGCACCCGGAGAAAACCCTCGGAGAGAACGTACGTACAGACAGCGCCCGTAGTCGGGATCGAACCTGGGCCTCTGTCGCTGTGAGGCAGCAACTCTACCACTGCGCCACCGAGGTTGTAAGAAGCGTGACACACATCTGGGCTTTGGGTGCCAGCTTGGCTGAGAATTAGAGAGAGTGTGGGTGGGTGTGCATACCAGGATTAATGTGGCAAGTAACCTCAACTGTGAAAGCTGACACCAGCTACCCAAGCTATGTCGGAAATTATGCTCCAAGCCAATGCAGTCCCATGAAGGAAATGAAAGCTAAAGGACTTGAAAACTGGAGGGGGTTTGCCGTTGAAGTTAAAGTTGTGGACGACATTAAAGTGATGGACGACAAATACTTTCCTTTAGTTAGTTTGAGTTTGGTTTTGAGACATACGGCGCGGAAACAGGCCCCTTCGGCCTACCGAGCCTGCACTGACCTAGGGACTATATTTACACATGTACCAAGCAAACCTCCAAGTCTTTGCCACCTGCCGCTTTTGCCGGCTGGAAGAGTCTGTGTGCCATGTGTACATGGAGTGCGTGAGGCTGCAGAAAGGGTGTCCACGGGCACCCTGGGGGAATTCCGGGACCGCTGGGCTCCGCAGGGAGTAGAATGCATCCTCAATAAAGATTGTACCATAATTGTATGCTAGTTTATTATGGATATATGTTTGTATTTATTATGGTGCTGGGCTCTGGCTTGTTCTATTGCAGTGTAAATATTATTTTTTAATAATTGTATACATTTTTTGATTAAAAGAAAAACCTGCGCGTCTTTGGAGTGTGGGAGGAAACAGAACATCTCGGAGAAAACGCACGCAGGTCACGGGGAGAACATGCAAACTCCACACAGTCAGCACCCGTAGTCGGGATCGAACCCCGGGTCTCCGGCGCTGCAAGCGCTGTGTGGCAGCGACTCTACTGCTGGATCAGTGTGCCGCCCTTATAGTTCCTTACTCATAGGAACATAGAAACATAGAAATTAGGTGCAGGAGTAGGCCATTCGGCCCTTCGAGCCTGCACCGCCATTCAATATGATCATGGCTGATCATCCAACTCAGTATCCCGTACCTGCCTTCTCTCCATACCCTCTGATCCCCTTAGCCACAAGGGCCACATCTAACTCCCTCTTAAATATAGCCAATGAACTGGCCTCAACTACCCTCTGTGGCAGAGAGTTCCAGAGACCCACCACTCTCTGTGTGAAAAAAGTCCTTCTCATCTCGGTCCTAAAGGATTTCCCCCCTTATCCTTATGCTGTGACCCCTTGTCCTGGACCTCCCCAAATACTCGCCCTTAGAGTATTTTCAATAGAGTGAAGGATCTCAAGGGCAATCACAGAATCAAATTTAACCCCCAAACATGGGATAAATAGTTCGGTTCAAAGGATTGTCCAGCTTCGAGCTTAGAGATGCAGCAAGGAAACAGGACCGCAGGTTCATCGAGTCCACACCGACCATCGTTCACCCATTCGTACTAGTTCTATGTTCACTGGAGTTTAGAAGGATGAGGGGGGATCTTATAGAAACATATAACATTATAAAAGGACTGGACAAGCTAGATGCAGGAAAAATGTTCCCAATGTTGGGCGAGTCCAGAACCAGGGGCCACAGTCTTAGCATAAAGGGGAGGTCATTTAAGACTGAGCTGAGAAAAACCTTTTTTACCCAGAGAGTTGTGAATTTGTGGAATTCCCTGCCACAGAGGGCAGTGGAGGCCAAGTCACTGGATGGATTTAAGAGAGAGTTAGATAGAGCTCTAGGGGCTAGTGGAGTCAAGGGTTATGGGTAGAAGGCAGGAACGGGTTATTGATTGGGGACGATCAGCCATGATCACAATGAATGGCGGTGCTGGCTCGAAGGGCCAAATGGCCTCTTCCTGCACGTATTGTCCATGTTTCTAACCCACTTTCACATCCACCGATTTAGAGAGACCACAAGATGATATACCGTTCCAGATTCGGACAGAATGTAAGGTAGGACCACGTATGATAATATTTTTAGTTTAATTTAGTTTAGTTTAATTTAGCTTCCCCGTGGATTGTCACCTTGTCGTGGTGGAGAAGCTTGTGTGGACCTGAGATCCTGAGAGCGATGCTGTCTGGAACTACGCTCCTGGTAGGGCCACCCATGGCGGTAAGGTCGAGGGGGACGACTCGGACAAAGAGCGATCCAACCAAGACCTCAACGGTGGAACAGGCGGAGGACGGTGGCTGACCTTAGTGGAGCGTCACAACGGCTGGGAAGGCGGATGAAGGCTGCAGCAGAAAAGGGCGTCCGGTCGTCTTGGACTCCATGCCACTGGATCCTGACCCAGATCCATCAAGGACCGTGGGGTGGCTGCCTGTGCACCCGTCTCCCCACGTTAAACAAAGTCACGCACAGACGTCCTCCAGCCCTGGAGACACCCATGGTCAGGAGACCCGGCACAGTCCCACACCACTTCACATCAATGACAGCGATGTGGAGGTGGTCAGCAGCACAAAGTTCCTGGGGGTGCAGATCACTAACAGTCTGACCTGGTCGAATAACATCTCATCAACTGTAAAGAGAGCGCAGCAGCGGTTGCACTTTCTGCGCCGGATGAGAAGAGCTCATCTCCCCCATCCCATCCTCACTACTTTCTACAGGGGCACCATAGAGAGTATTCTGACCAGCTGTATCTCTGTCTGGTTTGGGGACTGTAGAGCCTCCGACTGGAAGTCTGTGCAGAGAGTGGTGAGGACAGCGGAGAAAATCATCGGGACCTCTCTCCCCTCAATCGGGGATATTGCGACCAAACGCTGTGTGTCTAAGGCCAGCAGTATTATAAAAGATCCCACACATCTCCATCACGGACTGTTCACTCTGCTGCCCTCGGGAAAAAGATATCGCAGCATAAGGAGCAGAACATCAAGGTTCCGCAACAGCTTCTTCCCACGAGCCATCAGACTCCTGAATGCCATGTAATGGGCTGCCACTATTGTCTATTTATCCTTTTCACCCATGCCTATCCTTCGGTTAATTTATTTATTGTGTTGCACAGGGAGCCAAATGCAACGTAATTTCGTTTGGAACTGCATGTATCAATGTATTTCTAAATTACAATAAAGTTTGTTTGACTTTGACTTGACTTTTGACTTGGTCAGCCATGACCAAGGGGTCCTAAGAAGAGTTTAATTTAATTTAGAAATTCAGTGCGGAAACGTGCCCTTCAGCCCATCATGTCCATGCCGGCCGGCGATCCCTGTACACTATCTCTATCCTACACATTAGAATGTCTTTGGAGTTTGCGAGGAAACGGAAGACCTCGGAGATAACCCACGCGGTCACGGGGAGAATGTACAAACTCCGTACAGACAGCCCCCTTAGTCATGATCGAACCCGGGTCTGTGGCGCTGTGAGGCAGCGACTCTACCGCTGCGCCAGCGCACCGCCCTATATCGCTCTGGGAACTGTCTTGTCACAGAGAGGGTTGTGGGATGTGAGGCATTTGACGCGTGGCTGCCAATAATAGAGCAATGCGAGAAGCCATCACAAGTGGGCTCATAGAGTGAGAGGAAGATTCAGAAGAAGGGAGACTAAAGGGCCTGTCTCACTTGCCGATTTTTTCGGCGACTGCCGGCATCAGATCAGTGTCGCCAAAATATTTTGAACATTTCCAAATCCAGCGGCGACAAAAAGGCAAGTACCTCAGAGTCGCGTAACATAATCAAAAAACCAGGTTCAAGTTTAAGAAAAAACAGTCTTTAATTTTGTTAAAAGAAGACAAAACCTGAACCTGATTTAAACAACACAGTCAGGGACCAGAATCGACTAACAAATAAATATAACAGTGCTCCAGCCAGCCTCGCAATGGGCCGTCGAACTGGAGACTCTAATCCTGCCTAAATAGACATAACCCTGCAACAAAATACACGAAAACCCTCAGGTCAGCCCTTATCCGTCCCAATACAACATTAATTTATAAATATAGGAAACAATATACAAAGTGCTATGCCATGCGGCCAGGCCTCCTGCAGCTCAGACCGGAAGCCTGTTCACTTGTCAGGGATCAGCGAAGAAGAGAGAGAATTCTGGGAACTTCTGCTATTTAAGCTTCCGATGAGTCACCGGTCACCTGACGCAGCTTGGCCTATTGGGTACAGGAGCTCTTAACCCCTTGATTCCTGACTCCCAGCCACGGGGCCTGCACTCAGGAGAGACACAGAAAAGGTAAGTACATAGCGTTCACCAGGGGGGGAGGGGAAGCGCCTAACACATCATCACGCTGCATCACGGCGCGAATATTTCAGTGACCTGATATGTCAGTCGCCGAAAAAATCGCCAATTGGGACAGATCCTTGAGGCTTCAGTGGGATTCAAAGATAATGATTTAAAATTAAGCATAGCAGGACTGAAACCAAATTGTTTTTTGCCCGGCCTCATCCGTAGAAAGTCTATCACAGCAATCTCACCAGGAATTGTCTGTCGGCATGTTTCATAGGTTCATCAATTCAGAAGTCATCGGAGCAGAGGTAGGCCATTCGTCCCATCGAGGCAACACTATTCAATCGTGGCTGATCCATCTTTCCCTCTGAACCCCATTCCCCTGCCTTCTCTCCATAACCCTGGTCTGTGTGATCATTCACTGAGTTAAGCATCAAGGATAGGTCCACCATGAAGCCATATATTTTTTTTTTGGGGGGGGGGGGGTGGTTTAGAGACATGATGTGGAAACAGGCCCTCCAGCCCGCCGAGTTTGTGCCGACCATCGACCACCCATTCATTAGTTTTATCCTACGCACTAGTGAAAACTTACAGAACCAAATAACCTACAAACCTGCACGACTTTGGGATGTGGGGGTGAAACCTGAGCACCCTGAGAAAACCCACGCGGTCACTGGGAGAATGTACAAACTAGATACAGACAGCGGTACCCGGATGTGGCGCAGATGGAGGAGAAGCCGAAGCAAAGAAGTTGAAGCCAAAGAACCAAATGGAAACGAGGCCGAAACGCCAATAAGCCGAAAGAGTACGAAGGCGAAACGCCTACTAACCGAAAGCGCGGGATGTCTAAATGCCAACGAACCGAAAAGCTGCGTCACCCAAAAGCAAACTTACTGAATGGCCGCTCTGTCGAAACGGCACCTACCTGAAAAATGCCGTCGCCTACACGCCAACGGACCGACCGCCGCTCAACTGAAAAATCCAATAACGGACATGACGTTGCCGGGGGGCGGGACTTGTCAGCGTTTGGTCCAGACCCCCGCATCCATCACATCACCATGAAGGGACAAACTTAAAGCATACGGCATTGGGGGTTCAGTATTGATGTGGATAGAGAACTGGCTGGCAGACAGGAAGCAAAGAGTAGGATTAAACGGGTCGTTTTCACAATGGCAGGCAGTGACTAGTGGGATACCGCAAGGCTCAGTGCTGGGACCCCAGCTATTTACAATATATATTAATGATCTGGACGAGGAAATTGAAAGCAATATCTCCAAGTTTGTGGATGACACTAAGCTGGGGGGCAGTGTTAGCTGTGAGGAGGATGCTAGGAGACTGCAAGGTGACTTGGATAGGCTGGGTGAGTGGGCAAATGTTTGGCAGATGCAGTATAATGTGGATAAATGTGAGGTTATCCACTTTGGTGGCAAAAACAGGAAAGCAGACTATTATCTAAATGGTGGCCGATTAGGAAAAGGGGAGATGCAGCGCGACCTGGGTGTCATGGTACACCAGTCATTGAAAGTAGGCATGCAGGTGCAGCAGGCAGTGAAGAAAGCAAATGGTATGTTAGCTTTCATAGCAAAAGGATTTGAATATAGGAGCAGGGAGGTTCTACTTCAGTTGTACAGGATCTTGGTGAGACCACACCAGGAGTATTGCGTGCAGTTCTGGTCTCCAAATCTGAGGAAGGACATTATTGCCATAGAGGGAGTGCAGAGAAGGTTCACCAGATTGATTCCTGGGATGTCAGGACTGTCTTATGAAGAAAGATTGGATAGACTCGGATTATACTCTCTAGATTTTAGGAGATTGAGAGGGGATCTTATAGAAATTTGCAAAATTCTTAAGGGGTTGGACAGGCTAGATGCAGGAAGATTGTTCCCGCTGTTGGGGAAGTCCAGGACAAGGGGTCACAGCTTAAGGATAAGGGGGAAATCCTTTAGGACCGAGATGAGAAGGACTTTTTTCACACAGAGAGTGGTGGGTCTCTGGAACTCTCTGCCACAGAGAGTAGTTGAGGCCAGTTCATTGGCTATATTTAAGAGGGAGTTAGATGTGGCCCTTGTGGCTAAGGGGATCAGAGGGTATGGAGAGAAGGCGGGTACAGGATACTGAGTTGGATGATCAGCCATGATCATATTGAATGGCGGTGCAGGCTCGAAGGGCAAAATGGCCTACTCCTGCACCTAATTTCTATGTTTCCATGTTTCTATGTCCCAAACCTCCGCTCCACCCGACCCGCAGCCCGCGGAGGGTGGCCATGGGAGAGTGGGGGGCTGTCCCGAGCGATGCGCACCCACGCACAAAACAGGCAGCATCTCTAGAGAGAAGGAATGGATGGCGTTTCGTGTCCAGGCTCTTCAGACGCACTATTCAGGTCATAAGAATGGTGTCGGCACGAAACATCACCCATTCCTTCTCTCCAGAGATGCTGCCTGTTTTACATTTACCAAGCCAATTAACCTACAAACCTGCACGTCTTTGGCGTGTGGGAGGAGACCGAAGATCTCGGAGAAAACCCACGCAGGTCACGGGGAGAACGTACAAACTCCGTAATCGGGATCGAACCTGGGTCTCCGGCGCTGCATTCGCTGTAAGGTGGCAACTCTACCGCTGCGCCACCGTCCCGCCCGTAAACCCACTCATTCCTGGGGTCATCCTTGTCAACCTTCTCTGGACCCTCTCCAGGGCCAGCGCATCCTTCCTCAGATATGCTGCCCAAAAACTGCACGCAGTATTCCAAAAGCGGCCCGACCAGCGCCTTGTAGAGGACCACGGCGTTGCTTCCCCGCTTTTGTACGCAAGCCCTCTTGAAAAAAAATGCCAGCATCGAGTTGGATTTCTTGCCTACTGAATCGACTTTGCAAAAAATAAACTCTTCCTCATCGTGAAAAGCGACCCAACGGAAATATTTGGACCGAAGGTGAACCCCGTGAGGTGTCGGGAGATGGGGGTGGGGTGAGGGAGGGGGAGGGGGAGGGTGGGAGGGAGGTCACAGGATTACTTCACCCCACAGCAATCCTGCCCTCAAGGGCAGGAACAGACAACACACCCCTTGTCATGACAAACTTCAACACCTGATCTACACGTTGAATGCAGGCTTTCAATCCATCGGCGGGGAGAGATGTGCGATTCCCAGAGTGGCAGTAAAGCGGGATGGACGAAGGCCCAGAATAATATTGGTTAAGGTGCGTGAGAAGGCCCTTCCAGTCTAACATGTCCCCCGGCAGGTGCAGTGTGTGAAGTGCACTGTGGATCGCACCACGTGCATGGAGGAACTGCAGATGCCCTTTCACACTGGAGATTAGGCACAAAGTGCTGGAGTAACTCAGCGGGACAGGCAGCATCGCAGGACAGAAGGCATGGGCGACGTTTCGAGTCGAGCCGAGCCCCTTCTTCAGTCTGAAGCAAAGTAAAATTGTTAAATTGTCCCTACTGCTCTGTGTGGGATAGTGTTGGTGACAATAGACAATAGGTGCAGGAGGAGGCCATTCGGCCCTTCAAGCCAGCATCGCCATTCAATGGCTGATCATCCCCAATCAGTACCCCGTTCCTGCCTTCTCCCCACATCCCCCGACTCCGCTATCTTTAAGAGTCCTATCTAGCTCTCTCTTGAAAGCATCCTGAGAACCGGCCTCCACCACCCCCTGAGGCAGAGAATTCCACAGACTCACAACTCTCTGTGTGAAGAAGTGTTTCCTCATCTCCGTTCTAAATGGCTGACCCCTTATTCTTAAACTGTGGCCCCGTATGTGCGGGGAATAGCTGGTCGGCGTAGACTCAGTGGGTCAAAGGGCCCGCTTTCACGCTGTATCTCTGAACTGAACTAAACTAAACTACAAAATGCCACCATTTTGAAGCAGGGCAGGGAAATCCGCCCTGATGTTCAGGCCAAAGGTTTACTGTAGGGATAAGTACAGCACGGAAACAGGCCCTTCGGCCCACCGGCTCCATGCTGACCAACGATCCCCCGTACATTTGTTTCATTCTGCACACATTTGGGACAAATTGCAAAAGACAATTAACCTACAAACAGGCAGGCATGTCTTTGGAATGTGGGAGGAAACCGGAGCACCCGGAGAAATGAATTAGAATAATGAAAAAGCGTATTGAGTCTTGAACAATGTGGAAGCTTACCAGAAGTTAACTGAGAAGTTAACGGGACACCCAATGGAACCCTATGCAGCCACTGGGAAAACGTGCAAACTCCGCACAGACAGGACACCAATGGGGATTGAACCGAGGTCCCTGGAGCTTCTTACTCTTCTTGCGAATGAAACATTAACCAAAGGAATAGTTAGACCTCAAGCCGGGCGTTGAGCAGCCAGGTTGTTGTCTCTGTTGGCGTCAATGTCTGCCAGGCCCTGACTGAGCTCCATTTGGTGGGTGGTAGAGCGGGCACCCAGAGATGACATGGTTGGCTGTCTGTTGTTCACAGGCTGGGCTCTGGCGGAGGGAGGGAGCCCCCATCTCCACACGCTGGCGTTGAAACGCCCAACTCCAGTACCAAGTCTGTTGAGCTTCACCCATGCTCCTCTGGGGAGGTCAGACCCTGGACAGCTTTTATCTGGTGAAGAGATATAGCTGTGTAATAGAGATGAGGTTGCCTCCCTGGAGCTGTAAAGCGGTAACACTAGTTGGTGGACCACAGATAGACACAAAATGGTGGAGTAACTCAGCGGGACAGGCAGCATCGCTGGAGAGAAGGAGTGGGTGATGTTTCGGGTCGAGACTAAAGAAGGGTCTCGATCCGAAACGTCACCCATTCCTTCTCTCCTGAGATGCTGCCTGTCCCGCTGAGTTACCCCAGCATTTTGTGTCAATGCCCGGTGTAATTCAACATCTGCAGTTCCTTCGTCTATGTAGAACAACATAGCTCGGGAACAAGCCCTTCAGCCCGTAGTATTCGTGTCGAACATGATGCCAAGTTAAGCTTGTCTCTTCCGACTGCACCTGATCCATAGCCCTCAGTTGCCTGCATATCCATAACATTTACTATTCCACTGTTCTTGCCAAATTGAATGGGTTCTCAACCCCTTGCCTTGGGCATTAATCCTTTCTTGTCCAAATGCTATTGAAACATATAAGATTATTAATGACTGGACACGCTAGAGGCAGAAAACATGTTCCCGATGTTGGGGGAGTCCAGAACAAGGGAGCCACAGTTTAAGAATAAGGGGTAGGCCATTTAGAACGGAGATGAGGAAAAACATTTTTACCCTGGGAGATGTGAATCTGTGGAATTCTCTGCCTCAGAAGGCAGTGGAGGCCAATTCTCTGGATGCTTTCAAGAGAGAGTTAGATAGAACTCTTAAAGATAGCGGAGTCAGGGGATACGGGGAGAAGGCAGGAACGCGGGGGGGGGGGGGGGGTTACAGATTGTAGATGATCAGCCACGATCGCAGTGAATGGCGGTGCTGGCTCGACGGGCCGACTGGCCTACTCCTGCACCTATTGTCTATTGTCTATTGTCTATTAACTATTGCTAGCATTTGGCATGGTTTCAGGCCCACAAGCAAGAAAGCTAACGTTGAATGTTATGTAAAGGGCTGTTTGGCTTGTGTAACGTCTAATCTTGTCCTGACCCAGAAAGAGGTTTGCGCTGCAAGGCAGTATTACATCAGCAGGCATTTACAAAGAATGTGCAAGAGACTTAAGCAACGTCTACAGAAGGAACGACCACAACAACTGGCTCTAGTAGTTGTTGGAATACAGACCATAGAGCCAGATAGCTTAGTTAGCATCTGCACTTCCGTCCAATATATTTAAGCATTGTGGACTTGAAGAAATGCTAATTGATAGCAGTTGGACAACAAGAAATTAATGTCCGAGCCAAGGGATTGAGAATCCATTCAATTTGCCAAAAACAGTGGACTAGTAAATGTTATAAATATATAAATATATCTATATATTTATATTTTAGAAATAGTACTTTAGCCCCCCCCCCCCCCCCCCCCAACACATCCCTTCCCATTCCCAATCTAACCATTCTGACCTGGGCCTCCCCGTTTGTGAGAGTGAGGCCCAGTGCAAATTGGAGGAACAGCACCTCATATTTTGCTTGGGCAGCTTGTACCTCAGAGGCATGAACATTGACTTCTCTAACTTCAAGTAGCCCTTGCTTTCCCCCTCCCTCCATCCCCTCCATATTTCTAGCTCTCCCACCAGTCTCACTGTCTCCGACTACATTATATCTCTGTACCGCCCACTCCCCTGACAAGAGTCTGAGGAAGGGTCTCGACCCGAAACGTCGCCCATTCCTTCTCTCCAGAGATGCTGCCTGACCCGCTGAGTTACTCCAGCATTTTGTGTCTACCTTATATCTATCAATCTTCTATCTATCTTCTATCCATCTTCTGTCTATCTATACTATTGCAAAAAATCTCATCTTGACCACTTCCGGTCTGCGATGTATTTAAATTTGCACAAAAACGCTACCCTATATCACTAGGATTACTCGCCACCTTATTCACCATTCTCCTCCGCTTCAAGTCACCAAGCTTTGTTCCGATCGGTGGAAGATTACAAAAGTTATGAAGGTTTAAAAAATTGTGAGATCAGCAGATTGGTCTTCTCGCCTCTGTCACCATGACGGTAGCGCCCCTTCCGGCACCCGCTGGAGAATAAAAACCCCGGAGGCAGGGCTGAGTCTACAAGCCATGCGCCCACTGTGAGTCCCCATCGCACCCCCAACTCCTTCCCGTCTGGACCCCTTCGCAGACTCCTTCCCCCCTCCTGGTAATACTGCACTCTCCACAATGCTCTTCCCCTGTCTATTCTCCGAGCTCTCTCCCCCCTGCCCACACACCCTTTCCACCCACCCACACCCCACCCCCCCCCTCACCCCCCACACACCCCTCCCTCCCACACACCCCTCCCTCCCACACACCCCTCCCTTCCACACACCCCTCCCATCCTTGAGCCCCTCACAACCCTCCCCCTGCCCACACACACCCCGAGCTCTCTGCCCCCTGCATCTTTATTGCAGCTACGGGGGGCTCTGGATAAGTTGTAGGTTGTAGCCGGTAATTGGGGGAAATAAAATGTAAACAATAGTTTTCAGAACCAAGGATAACCGACCGGTAATGTTAATGTCCGCCGAGCTTCACAGCCGTGTATCTCTGGCTTCTTAAAAGTTGTCTCCACTCCTTCTTCCCCCCTTCTCCCCTTCTCCCCTCCCTCTTTTAAAGGACTTACGTGACCCCTCCTGTAGACCGCGCTTTCACCGTCTTAATTACAGCGCCAACCTTCCTGTTCATCGTGGTGTGCGTCCGTATCATATTGGCTTTGCGCCGTTTCGCCCTGCTGTCATCGATGCATCTATCACCCACATCTCCTCAACGTCGTAGACTCAAAATGCTGGAGTAACTCAGCGGGACAGGCAGCGTCTCTGGAGAGAAGGTGAGGGTGACGTTTCGGGTTGAAACCATTCTTCAGGCAATACATGAAGAAGGGTCACAGTCCGAAACCATTCCTTCTCTCCAGAAATGCTGCCTGTCCCTGCATTTTGTATCTATCTCTGTCCCACTTACAAGACTTTTTCGGCGACTGCCGGCACCCGTCATAGGTCGTTGCAGGTCGCTGAAAATTTTCAACATGTTGAAAATCCAGCGGCGACCAGAAAGACGCTACGACTCTTTGGGCGACTGAGGAGACTACTCACGACCATACAGGCGACATGTCGCGGGGTGAATGAAGCCTGTATGGTTGTGAGTAGTCGCCCAAAGAGTCGTACCTTGTTCTGGTCGCCGCTGGATTTTCAACATGTTGAAAACCCAGCGGCGACCAGAAAGACGCTACGACTCTTTGGGCGACTGAGGAGACGACTCATGGCCATACAGGCGACACCCTGGTGACATGTCGCGGGGTGAATGAAGCCTGTACGGTCGTGAGTTGTCGCCCAAAGAGTCGTACCTTGTTCTGGTTGCCGCTGGATTTTCAACATGTTGAAAAATTTTGGGGACCTTCAATGACCTATGATGGGTGCCGGCAGTCACTGAAAAAGCCACGACAGGCCCATCAGATTTATAGGTTGATTGGCTTGGTATAAATGTAAATTGAAAGGTGTCTCTAGTGTGTGTGCGTGTGTGTGTGTGTGTGTGTGTGTGCGTGTGTGTGTGCGTGTGTGTGTTTGTGTGTGTGTGTGTGTGTGTGTGTGTGTGTGTGTGTGTGTGTGTGTGTGTGTGTGTGTGTGTGTGTGTGTGAGTGTGTGTGTGTGTGTGTGTGTGTGTGTGATAATGTTAGTGTGTGGGGATCGCTGGCCCGTGCGGGACGAAGGGCCTGTGTACCGCGCTGTATCTCTGAACTAATCTAAACTCAACTAAAGGCAGCTTGAGTGTTTCTTCCTTAACACTCGAAGAACATTTTCTAATCAATTCACCTCATTGACTTCCAGAAAGCTAATTTCCGCAAGGCTTTCTCCACAGAATAAATATTTCTATGAGTGACTTAAACATTGTAAAGGCCTTGCTTATTCGCAGCTCCACAGATCAATGGCTGAATGGATTAATGCGGAGAATTCCTACACGCAGACACAGGGGCAGCTTGATTTAATATTGGCTCTTTGCTGAGCAGGTTAATCTTAACCGGGACTAGGGGGCCTACGGCTTAAGCAGAGGAAAGTTTAATTTATCTAGCTGCTCTCTGCTGAAATCACTGACACAAACTGCAAACTTGCTTCCATATCCTGCGTTTGCATCAGAGTGCCACAATAGGAGCGGACATTGTGCCACGTAATGTAACTTAACAAGAGAACTGTGGTGCAGCTGGCAGGGTTGCTGCCTTTCACATTGCTACTGACTTGGGTTCGATTCTGACCTCGGGTGCTGTCTGCGTGGGGTCTGCACATTCTCCCCGTGACCGCGTGTTCGCGTGGGTTTCCAATGGCCGCTCTGCTTTCCTCCTGCTCCGCGAAGACGTGCGGGTTTGTAGGTTCATTTAGGTATGTTACAATACCTACTTTAAGCTGCGCTGCAGTTTTGCCGCTCCCCGTGTGCGTGACTTTGGCGCCTTTCAGAGGGGGGCTTGTTTAAAATGCCATTTTTCCCTAGACAGTCCATATCGATCCATGTCGGGCGATTTAGTCGCTAAAGAGAAATCGCTCCGACATTTCATTCATGAAGCTATTTTTAAACTACGCTAGATTATTTATTAACTAGAGTAGTTTAAAAATCATCTTCTAAAGCTCTGAACGCCGACAGCGGAACGGACCTAACGTAGGCGATAAAAGAAGCTACTCGCAAGTTGATTTAAATAGCCATTAATTTACAGGCATTAAACACTAAATTCCATTTGGCCTATAAATTCATGAAAATTAGATTTAAAAATCATGTTATATTGTGAATTATTGTGTGAATGTTATTTGGACACTTAGGCAATTTTAAAAAAGTTTATCTTTTCTTAAGAAATGGATAGATGTTTAGATCTAGTAATTGAATTTTGTAATTAGCTACAATTAGATAACTAACTAATTATGTGCTTTAATTTCAGGTCATCCAAGTAAGATTGTTTCATATTTGTTTCAGAATGCTTCAATCTATAATAACTGAAAATTACATTGAGTTCTCTTAATTTTTAAGAAAGTTATGGGCTTTTGACTGTCCTTGATCACAACTTTTGAGTTAAGTCAATGGAAAGGCAATGGGGAACAAGATGATATTTTCCGAGTATGAAACTGGCCATAATTTTTTAATACTGAAGATATGAAAGTGAATTAGGTGTCAAATTAAACTTCTTATTATGCTTATCTGATGGGATAAATTGCAGACTTGATTTTTAAAATCTCAAAAATTTGTAACATTGCTAGTTCATTGGCCCTTTGCAAATAGCTCCTGGTGTGTAGAGAGTGGATGAGAAAGTGGGATAACATAGAACTTGTGTGAACAGGTGATTGATGGACTCAGTGCTTCCATGCTGTGCCTTCCACCACAGTGATGAATGCTGCGGTGGATGTTTGTGTTAGATTTTTAGTGTGTTTTTGTGTGTTCTTTATCATTGTACCGCTGCCGGCAAATTCATTTCACTTGCACTTAATGTGCAATGTGACGAATAAAACCGTATCCATCGACTTGGCCTCCACAGCCTTCTGTGGCAATGAATTCCACAGATTCACCAACCTCCGACTAAAGAAATTCCTCATCTCCATCCTTTAATTCTGAGGCTGTGACCTCTGGTCCTAGACTCTCCCACTAGTGGGAACATCCTCTCCACAACCACTCAGTCTCTTCGGCCCACAGAGTCTGTGCCAAAGCTGATGTATTACCAGCGTTGTCACAGGTGACCTCTCGAAGTCAGGTCTTACTGTGCTTCCGGTGAGTCCTTTCATTGGGTCTTTAGATGGGTGAGGAGGCTGATCCAGGAGCCCCTGGCTGTGTTGCGTGGATCTGCAAACGGAAGGTCCCTCGGTCAGACCAGGCGCGGTGGACGACACCAAGACTACTCTCGGACAGGCCAAACCCACAATGCTCCCAGGACAACAGGGTCTTCATGGTCAGGTCATGGTCATGGTTCATAGCAAAAGGATTTGAGTATAGGAGCAGGGAGGTTCTACTGCAGTTGTACAGGGTTTTGGTGAGGCCACACCTGGAGTATTGCGTACAGTTTTGGTCTCCAAATCTGAGGAAAGACATTCTTGCCATAGAGGAGGTACAGAGAAGGTTCACCAGACTGATTCTTGGGATGTCAGGACTTTCATATGAGGAAAGACTGGATAGACTCGGCTTGTACTCGCTGGAATTTAGAAGATTGAGGGGGGATCTTATAGAAACTTACAAAATTCTTAAGGGGTTGGACAACCTAGATGCTGGAAGATTGTTCCCGATGTTGGGGGAGTCCAGAACAAGGGGTCACAGTCTAAGGATAAGCGGGAATTCCTTTAGGACCGAGATGAGGAAAACATTCTTTGCACAGAGAGTGGTGAGTCTCTGGAACTCTCTGCCACAGAGGGTAGTTGAGGCCAGTTCATTGGCTATATTTAAGAGGGAGTTAGATGTGGCCCTTGTGGCTAAGGGGATCAGAGGGTATGGAGAGAAGGCAGGTACGGGATACTGAGTTGGATGATCAGCCATGATCACATTGAATGGCGGTGCAGGCTCGAAGGGCCGAATGGCGTACTCCTGCACCTATTTTTCTATGTTTCTATGTTTCTAGGTCCAGAACACCTGCACTTACAAACTACACACTCCAACGACGTACTGGTGTGTGGGTCTGAAGTAGGGTCTCGACCCGAAACGTCACCCATTCCTTCTCTCCAGAGATGCTGCCTGGCCCGTTGAGTTACTCCAGCATTTTGTGTCTACCCCTCTGGTTTGTAGGTGAATTGGCTTTGGAAATTGATTGTAAATTGTCTCTAGTGTGTAGGGCGGAACTGCAGATGTTGTTTTAAACCGGAGATAGACACAAAATGCTGGAGTAACTCAGAGGGACAGGCAGCATCTCAGGAGAGAAGGATTGGGTGACCTTTCCGGTCGAGACCCATATTCACACTGAGAGCCAGGGGAGTGGGAAACGAGGGATATATCTGTCTATATCACCGTCTATCTCTAGTTTCCCTTTCCCCTGACGCTCAGTCTGAAGAAGGGTCTCGACTTGAAACGTCACCTATTCCTTTTCTCCAGAGATGATACCCGACCCGCAGGATTACGCCAGCATCTTAGGTTTACCAGAATGACGCTTGGATTAGAGGGTTTCAGCTGCAAGGAGGGGCTTTGCGTCTAAAGGGCCTGTCCCACCAGCATGCAACTCCATGCGATGAGCGCGACCTAACGTGGTCGCTTGAGCCGTCCGGCGTCGCGGGGCCGGTCCCTCCCACTTCGATCGCCGGAGCCGTGTGGAATTGTGCGGAGTTCGTCCCGACATCGCGCGGGGCTCCGAAAAACTGACCATGTTCAAAAATTCCGCGCGGCAACACAGTTGCCTCGACGCATTACGCACCGCCTTGACATCGTGCCTCCGTGAACCTCTCTGTAGGTGCCTCCGTGGCCCTCTCTGTGTGTGTGCCTCTGTGCCCCTCTCTGTGTGACCCTCTCTGTCCTGGCGAACTTACCTTTAAGACTTCGCTCCAAGTTCGCCTGACTTTGCGCCGCGTTGCGCCACTCACCCGACCTCCGCGCGGCCCTCGCTGCCGGTTTGGTCGCGCTTGCCGCATGCAGGCGCATGCTGGTGGGAACGGCCCTGTACAGGGGATCACCCGATCTCCGCGCGGCCCCCGCTGCCGGTTTGGTCGTGCTTACCGCATGGAATCACATGCTGGTGGGACAGGCCCTTAACTTGGGTGAAGGTCCTGAAATTAACTGATGCACTTCAAGAGAGAGTTGGATGTAGCTCTGAGGGCAGCAACTCTACCTACCACTGATACTATAGATACACCACAGTCACAGTCATTTTTTTCACCCAGAGAGTTGTGAATCTGTGGAATTCTCCGCCACAGAAGACAGTGGAGGCCAATTTACTGGATGCTTTCAAGAGACAGAATCAAGGAATATGGGAAGAAAGCAGGAACGGGGTACTGATTGTGTATGATCAGCCATGATCATATTGAATGGCAGATCGTTCTCGAAGGGCCGAATGGCCTACTCATACACCTATTCCCTATGTTTCTATGTGAGTGAACGATCACATTGCAAGATTACAATTTCAAAAGCATTCAGATCAGCGTCATATGCTGAGTGTGATATGCTGAGAGAATGGAGCGGCTGGGCTTGTACACTCTGGAATTTAGAAGGATGAGGGGACCTTATTGAAACATATAAGATTATTAAGGGTTTGGACACGCTAGAGGCGGGAAACATGTTCCCTATGTTGGGGGAGCCCAGAACCAGAGGCCACAGTTTAAGAATAAGGAGTAAGCCATTTAGAACGGAGATGAGGAGACACTTTTTCAAACAGAGATTTGTGAGTCTGTGGAATTCTCTGCCTCAGAGGGCGGTGGAGGCCGGTTCTCTGGATGCTTTCAAGAGAGAGCTATATAGGGCTCTTAAAGATAGCGGAGTCGGGGGATATGGGGGAGAAGGCAGGAACGGGGTACCGATTGGGGATGATCAGCCATGATCACAATGAATGGCGGTGCTGGCTCGAAGGGCCGAATGGCCTACTCCTGCACCTATTGTCGATTGCCTATTGTCACTTGTCTGCCTTCCACATTTGATTAAAAAATACTTGGGTAGAAATACTGATTTATGGGCCGCGGGAGAGGAAATACAAATCTCTTTCCAACGTGGGAAAACACAGCCGGAGTCTGAAGTGTTGAAATTCTTCCTGTCAGTAGCAACCCCTGGGTAGGCTGGCATCAATTTCCTATCCCCCCCTGCACTAATCTGTTTATTTTAAATTAGCTGGTGAGGAAGTGGGGCGGGTAAATTCTTCCATGGCTCAAAAATGGCTAACAATGAGGTCTAGCTCCTTTTCCAAGTGTGAACTGAAGCTGCGCAGGTTTGGAGGGATATGGACCAAATGCGGGCAGGTGGGGCTCGCGTAGCTGGGACATGTTGGCCGGTGCGGGCGAGTCGGGCCGAAGGGCCTGTTTCCACGCTGTATCACTCAGTGACTCTATGACTCTAACCTTCAGGTTAGAGCTGAATGTTTGAGATGACAAGTTCTTTTAAAATCACATGGGGCGGCACGGTGGCGCAGCGGTAGAGTTGCGGCCTTACAGCGCCAGAGACCCCCGGTTCAATCCTCACCACAGGTGCTGCCGGGAGTGAGCTTGCACGTTCTTCCCATGGCCGTATGGGTTTTCTCCAGCTGCTCTGGTTTACTCCCACATAGCAAAGACCAGTTACCAGGTATCAGTTAATTTTTTGGTCACGTGTACCGAGGTACAGTGAAAAGCTTTCGTCGAGGGCTAACCAGTGCGCAGAAAGACAACACATGATTACAAGACGTGTGAGTTTGTAGCTGAATTGTCCATAGATTCTGGGATAGAACAAGTGTGGGGTGGGGGGGGTGATTGTTGGCTGGTGTGGACTCGATGGGCCGAAGGGCCTGTTTCCGCACTTTATATTTAAAACTCAAAAACTAAAAACTTAAAAGATGTGGAGATGAACATGAAAACTGTCTCTGGATTGCTCTGTCAAAAAGCGTTGTGGTACTTAATGAGTTAAATAAATCCATGTTTTCCCATTCCAAAACAAAGTCAGGAATTATGTGTTTACAAAGTATAAAATGGGCAGCGGACTGTTTTGGCTTCTTGGTTGGTGTTTATCCACAGTGAGCGAATTCTTGATCTCATACCCACGGATCTTTCCCTGAAATACCTTGGTGCAAATATCCAAACAGCGGAAATGAAATGTCTTATGGGCCTGTCCCGCTTGGGCGACTTTTCAGCCGACTGCTGGCGACTGTCAAATGGCCGGCAGTCGCCGGATAAACCGGGAACTGGAGCGGTGACTGTCGGAGTGGAACACACACACGCGCACGCACACGCACACGCACACGCACATGCACGCACGCGCACACACACACACACACACACACACACACACACGCACACACACACACACACGCACACGCACGCGCACGCGCACACACGCGCACGCACACATACACTCACACACACACACACGCACACGCGCACACACACACACACACACACACACACACACACACACACACACACACACACACACACACACACACACACACACACACACACACACACACACACACAGGCGGGGGCCAGGGCAAGTGGGGGAGTGCTGTCAAAAAAATCCCCACGGTGCAAAGCCAAGGTGATACAGACACACACTGCGATGAACAGGAAGGTTGGCGCTGCATTTAAACACAGTGTTCGGTAAGTCCTTTAAAAGAAGGGGGGGGGGGGGCGGGGAGAGGAGGGAGAAGGAGTGGAGACAACTTTTAAGAAGCCAGAGATACACGGCTGTGAAGCCCGGCGGACATTTAACGTTACCGGTCGGTTATCCTTGGTTCTGACAACTACTGCTTACGTTTTTTTTCCCAATGAGTCAATGACATTCACCGGTCAGCGCCGGCTACAACCTACGAGAACCTCCGAGAACCTTCGGCCTCCTGGCAACCCCACGAGGACCCCCTGCCGACCTGCCTACGGCAAGGGAATTGTCGCTAATCTTCATGGCGACCTCATTCCGCGCGCCGCTAATTTTTCGACATTTTGAAAAATTCTCGGCGACCATATTGAGGCCGCGACTAGTTCTCAGAATGCTGGGAACTCCTCAAGACCACGGAGGCGACTCCCCGGCAACCACCCGCGAACATGTGGGACATGGCCCGTAATCCTCAACGCAGCCTTAAGACTGCAGAGGCGAACAGGCCCGCAGCCTGGCAGCTGGGCTGGCTGGTGGCCGCTGTCTGGAGGTGCGGAAGATTTGCACTGGAGAACTGATTTGCTGGTCAGGCCGCATTTGGAATATTGGGAGAAATTTGGGGCACCATATCTGAGGAAGGATGTGCTGGCTCTGGAAAGGGTCCAGAGGAGGTTTCCAAAAATGATCCCAGGGATGAGTGGATCATCCTATGATGAGCGTTTGTCTGCACTGGGCCTGCTCTCGCTGGGGTTTCGAAGACTGAGAGGTGACGCAATTGAAGCATACAGAATGGCCTGGTACTGAACCATCCTACAACAACTAGAGAGCAGTCCTGAGCTGCTATCTCTCTCATTGGTGACCCTCGGACTATCTTTGAATGGACTTTGCTGGCTTTACCTTGCACTAAACGTTATTCCCTTATCATGTATCTGTGCACTCTAAATGGCTCGATTGTAATCATGTATTGTCTTTCTGCTGACTGGATAGCACGCAACAAAAGCTTTTCACTGTACCTCGGCAGGATAGAGTGGATGTAGAGCGGATGTTTCCACTAGTGGCAGAGTCTAGGACAAGAGGTCATAGCCTCAGAATTAAAGGACTTTTTTTACTAATCAAGAATCTATCTATGTCTTCCATTGACTTGGCCTCCACAGCATTCTGTGGCAAATAATTCCACCGATTCACCACCGTCTGACTAAAGAAATTCCTCCTCATCTCCTTCCGAAAGGATCGTCCTTTAATTCGGAGGCTGTGACCTCTAGTCCCAGACTCTCCCATTAGTGGGACATTCAGGACAGGGGACAGGGGGACAGCATTCTGACTTTGACAATAATTCATAGGTCATAGGAGCATTAGTAGGCCATTCGGCCCACCGAGTCTACTCCGCCATTCAATCGTGGGTGATCTATCCTTCCCTCTCAACCCCATTACCCTGCCTTCTCCCCATAACCCCTGATACCCGCACTAATCACGTATCTTGGACGTGAAGGGAATGGAGGGGTATGGTCTGAGTGCAGGTAGATGGGACTAGGGGAAAATAAATGGTCGGCACGGACTGGAAGGCCCGAGAAGGCCTGTTTCCGTGCTGTAATTGTTATATGGTTATATGGTATCTGCCAATCTTTCAAGAGAGAGCTAGATGGGGCTCTTAAAGATAGCGGAGTCAGGGTATATGGGGAGAAGGCAAGAACGGGGTACTGATTGTGGATGATCAGTCATGATCACATTGAATGGCGGTGCTGGCTCGAAGGGCTGAATAGCCTACTCCTGCACCTATCGTCTATTGTTTATTGAGGTAGTCTGAAGAAGGGTCTCGACCCGAAACGTCACCCATGCCCTTCTCTCCAGAGATGCTGCCTCACCCGCACCCTCACCATTTCTATTGTCTAATCTGCACCTTAAAAATAATTAACATGTGAAAAATTGGAAACTTATGTTAATAGCATTCAACTCTTTATTTTCATGTGAAGTGGTTCATGTATTTTTATATATTTTAGGAATTTATATGAACGAGGAAATTAGTTTTACTTCAGTACTGAGATACAGCACGGAAATAGGCCCTTCAGCCCATCGAGTCCGCACCGACCAGCGATCCCGCACATTAACACTATCCTACACATCCTAGGGACAAATATGTTTTACATTTATACCCAGTCAATTAACCTACAAACCTGTAGTTCTTTGGAGTGTGGGAGGAAACTGAAGATCTCGGAGAAACCCACGCAGGTCACGGGGAGAACGTACGAACTCCGTACAGACAGCACCCGTGGTTGGGATCGAACCCGTGTCACCGGCGCTGTAAGCGCTACCAGGCAGCAACTCTACCGCCACGCCAACGTGCCCGCCCCCTATTAGCCGTTCCCGAATTTAGTTTGGCCTGACCCTATCATTAAAAGACAACAAAGGCCTCGCTCAGATTAATCGCTATGGCGCTTGATTAACTTTGCGTGCACCTGAAGGAATCCGACGAATGCCACACCGCGTTGGCCAAAATCAACAAAAGCTAAAGAGGAATTTCTGCCCTTGTTCTTGCAGGCAGGCAGTAATAACTCTCGGCTGTTAATCAGAAGGGTTGGTTGGCTCCTGCCTGACAGCGTGTGCGTGATTCACGACCCCCCTCTCAAAGTGTGGTCAGTGTTGTTATGTAAACAAGAGCAACAACTGAGTTCCACGCCGCGAGTTCACGGCCGGAGCGATGGGGCTAAGGGCCACGTGGTCGCTTTGAAGTTGATCAAAGCATCAGAGTTGGTCCGGATTTAGGAATGTCAGCTTTGCTCCTTTGAATAGTGGAGTGGGATCGTTTACGTCTATTAATAGAGGCACCCCTGGCAATGGAGATCCCCCACCGTGCCCCACTGGTGTTCTTCCAGAGACGACCTGGAGCTTTCAACGTTCACGGTCCTATTGGTTCGTGGAATGGTGAGGAACTGGTCTTGCCGTGTGCTAGGAGCAACTTGTGCTTTAGCTTTTTGTTTAGTTTTAGAGGTACAGTGCGAAAACAGGCCCTTCGGCCCACCGAGTCCGCGCCGACCGTCGATCCCCGCACATTACTGATTGGGGATGATCAGCCATGATCATTCTGGCTCGAAGGGCCGAATGACCTACTCCTGCACCTATTATCTATTGTCTACTCTCTGGATGCTTCCAAGAGAGAGGGCTCTTAAAGATAGCGGAGTCAGGGGATATGGGGAGAAGGCAGGAACGGGGTACTGATTGTGGATGATCAGCCATGATCATAATGAATGGCTGAATGGCCTACTCCTGCGTCTATTGTCTATTGTCTATTAACACTATCCTACACTCACTGGAGACTATTTTACATTTACACCCCAAGCCAATTAACCTACAAACCTGCACGCCTTTGGAGCGTGGGAGGAAACCGAAGATCTCGGAGAAAACCCACGCGGTCACGGGGAGAACGGACAAACTCCACACAGACAGCACCCCTGGTCGGGATGGAACCCGGGTCTCCGGCGCTGCAAGCTCTGTAAGGCAGCGACTCTACCGTTGCGCCACCGTGACACCTCCTTCAAGTGTGGCCATTGCTGGTCTACCATCAGCCAGTTATTGTCACGCGTACCGAGCTACAGTGAAAAGCTTTTGTTGCGTGCTAACCAGTCAGCGGAAAGACAATACACGATTTCTATCCAGCCGTTCACGGTGTACAGATACACGATAGGGAATAACGTTTTGTGCAAGGTTTTTCGTCCAATGGGAGAGGGGATAAGAGGGAGTGGCCAGTGCACGACTCATCCTTGATTATGTCGCTGGCCTTGCCGAGGCAGCGTGAGGTATAAATGGAGTCAACGGAAGGGAGGTTGGTTGGTGTGACAGTCTGGGCTGCGTCCACAATTCGCTGCAATTTCTTGTAGTCTTGGATGGAGCTGTCCCCAAACCAAGCTGGGATGCATCCTGATAAATATGTGTGCTCATTGCTGGCCTTTCTTGGTATGTCCACCACTGCTGACTGCTCACCTGAATTCCTGGATGGGAGAAATTTCTGACCTAATGATTTAAGATGCCAAGAAACTGCAATTGGTTAATGATCCAATAACCCATGACACAAACCACTCCCGGTTTAAAGTAAGACACAGCGTGCTGGAGTAACGCATACATTCATAGGTGATAGGAGTAGAATTAGGCCATTCAGCCCATCAAGTCCACTCCGCCATTCAATCATGCCTGATCTATGTTTCCCTCTCAACCCCATTCTCCTGCCTTCTCCCCATATCCCCTGACACCCGTACTAATCATAGAAACATAGAAACATAGAAAATAGGTGCAGGAGTAGGCCATTCGGCCCTTCGAGCCTGCACCGCCATTCAATATGATCATGGCTGATCATCCAACTCAGTATCCCGTACCTGCCTTCTCTCCATACCCCCTGATCCCTCTAGCCACAAGGGCCACATCTAACTAAGTTGTATAGTAATCAATACTCTACAACTCAGGAGGTCAGGCAACATCGCTGGAGAACATGGATAGGTGAAGCTTCAGGTCCGGATTCTTCTCCAGACTGATTGTGGTTGGGGATGGAGGAGAAAACATTGATCATTAATCATTGATCATTGATCATTGATCCCAACCTTCACCAGGCTTCTTGCTATTGAGGGAGTGCAGCATAGGTTTACAAGGTTAATTCCCGGGATGGCGGGACTGTCATACGCTGAGAGAATGGAGCGGCCGAGCTTGTACACTCTGGAGTTTAGAAGGATGAGAGAGGATCTTATTGAAACATATAAAATTATTAAGGGTTTGGACACGCTAGAGGCAGGAAACATGTTCCCGATGTTGGGGGAGTCCAGAACCAGGGGCCACACAGTTTAAGAATAAGGGGTAAGCCATTTAGAACGGAGATGAAGAAACACTTTTTCACACAGAGAGTTGTGAGTCTGTGGAATTCTCTGCCTCAGAGGGCGGTGGAGGCCAGTTCTCTGGATGATTTCAAGAGAGAGTTAGATGGAGCTCTTAAAGATAGCGGAGTCAGGGGATATGGGGAGAAGGCAGGAACAGGGTACTGACTGTGCATGACCAGCCATGATCACAGTGAATGGTGTTGGTGGCTGAAAAGACCATAGACAATAGACAATAGGTGCAGGAGTAGGCCATTTGGCCCTTCGAGCCAGCAACGCCATTCAATGTGATTGAAGGGCCGAATGGCCTACTGCACCTATTGTCTATTGTCTAGGAATCAGGCTTAATGAACAGAATAGGATGAGGGGATGCTATCGAGATGTATACAATCATGAGAGGAATAGATCAGATGCACGCATAGAGCGGGAGAACCGGAGGGCACAGGTTTAAGGCGAAGTGGGAAAGATTATATTGGAGCCGGAAGGGTAACTTTTTAACGCAAAGGGTGTATGGAACGAGCTACAGGAGGAGGTAGTTGAGGCAGGGGCGATGGCAATGTTTAAGAGGCAATTAGACAGGTACATGGATAGGACTGGTTTAAAGGGATATGGACCAAATGCGGGTGTATGGGTCTATGGGACATGATGGTCGATGCGGGCTGAAGGGCCTGTTTCTACACTGTATGACTTAGACTCTATGAGTCTAACAGATCGGTGAGGTGACTGGCCCCAACATCGGGTTGCCGAATCAAAACATGAAGCAGAGTTGTCAGAGTTGACTATTATATTAATAAAGGCATAATGCAGACCCTTTAAAAAACCAGATGGGAATAGTATTGGAAATGAAAATAAGGAAATGGCGGACATTGAGTAATTACTTTGTGGCAGTTTTTTTTTTTTTTTTCACGAGAGGGGAAGAGAATAATATACCTGAACATACAGAGGAAATCTGTAATGAACCGGGGAACAGAACGCACAAAAAGAAATGCGGGGTGACAGGACGGTTTAACGAAATAATGGCAGCTAAGGACCAGCGAATCCCCGTGACCCTGAACAGGAAGCAACTGAGGAAATTGCGGATAGTTTCTCCGCAATCTTCCAAAAAAAACGCTGTCTGTCTGGGAATCGCCTCTCCTGATTAGATGATTGCGAAAGAGACTTTAGTTATTTGCGAGAGGCGGGAGGAAAGAGGTGAGAGGGGTTTTACGGGCCTGTTGCTTTGGGGAAGTTTATCGGAATCCAAAATTAAGGACAGGGCGAGCGAGCACTTTAAAAGGAAATTTGAGATGATTCGGGGAACGAACATGGATTTGAGCGGTTGGATTAAAAGTGCTGGAGAAACTCAGCGGGTGCAGCAGCATCTATGGAGCGAAGGAAATAGGCAACGTTTCGGGCCGAAACACTGAAGGCCTGAAACGTTGCCTATTTCCTTCACGGTTTCGGCCCGAAACGTTGCCTATTTCCTTCAGGGTTTCGGCCCGAAACATTGCCTATTTCCTTCAGGGTTTCGGCCCAAAACATTGCCTATTTCCTTCAGGGTTTCAGCCCGAAACATTGCCTATTTCCTTCAGGGTTTCGGCCCAAAACGTTGCCTATTTCCTTCAGGGTTTTTGGCCCGAAACATTGCCTGTTTCCTTCAGGGTTTCGGCCCGAAACGTTGCCTATTTCCTTCAGGGTTTCGGCCCGAAACGTTGCCTATGTCCTTCAGGGTTTCAGCCCGAAACGTTGCCTATTTCCTTCAGGGTTTCAGCCCGAAACGTTGCCTATGTCCTTCAGGGTTTCAGCCCGAAACGTTGCCTATTTCCTTCGCTCCATAGATGCTGCTGCACCCGCTGAGTTTCTCCAGCACTTTTGTCGACCTTCCATTTTCCAGCATCTGCAGTTCCTTCTTAAACACATGGATTAGAGCAGAACGGGCCAGGCGTAAGAAAATTAATTGAATTTCTTTTTGAGGAAAGTAACTAAAGTAGACCTGGGGAATATCTGTGGGTGTAATTTATACGGACTAGCAGAGGCAACCGCATAAGCACTTGGTAGTCAAGATTACTGTAAAACTCGAGCAATTAGAGTGAAATTCCTGATCTGGTTAAGACATTAGAAATAAAAGAGTAAGGTAAACAGATAAATGAATTCAAGATGGAAGGAAGTGGATATTTAACTTATTTATAAGATGTGGTTATTGCTGGCAAAGTCCGGAGTTATTCCCAATCTTTAATGATCCCACGGGAATGAGACAGTGCACTGCTTTCTAAAACCCCTGTCGCACGGTACGAGTTCATTCCAAGAGCTCTCCTGAGTTTGCCCTGATTCTAACTCAGAGATTTACGGTAATGGCCGCTCGTCGGTACTCGGGGCTCTCGTGGACATTTTTCATCACATTGAAAAATCTTCAGGAGTCTTCCCGTGTTTACCTGCCGTTAGCGAGTCTTCCCGAGTACCTGCCGTTAGCGCTAAGAGACGTCCCCAAGCTCCGACGTACCCGCTACGTTCATTCTCCGTGCTTACCACGAGTTTGATTTTTTTCGAACTCGGGAGAGCTCTTGGAATGAACTCGCACCGTGGGACAGGGCTATTAGGCTGTTGTTGGCTCTGTTCTGAAGGTGCTTTCTTCGACACACGCAATTTACAATTTACTGAAACCAATTAACCTACAAAGCTAGTAAGAAAGAATTGCAGATCCTGGTAAAATCAAAGGTAGACAAAATGCTGGAGTAACTCAGCGGGCGAGACAGCATCTCTGGAGAGAAGGAATGGGCGACGTTTCGGGTCTTTTTCACACAGAAAGTTGTGAGTCTGTGGAATTCTCTGCCTCAGAGGGCGGTGGAGGCCGGTTCTCTGGATACTTTCAAGAGAGAGCTAGATAGGGCTCTTAAAGATAGTGGAGTCAGGGGATATGGGGAGAAGACAGGAACGGGGTACTGATTGGGAATGATCAGCCATGATCACATTGAATGGCGCTGCTGGCTCGAAGGGCCGAATGGCCGACTCCTGCACCTGTTGTCTATTGTTTATTGAGTTAGTCTGAAGAAGGGTCTCGACCCGAGACGTCACCCATTCCCTTCTCTCCAGAGATTCCGCCTCACCCGCTGAATTAACCCGCAAACCTGTTCGTTTTTCAAGTGTAGGAGGAAACCGGGGATCCCGGAGAAAACCCACGCGGTCACAGGGAGAACGTATAAACACTGTACAGACAGCACCCATGGTCAGGATCGAACCCGGGTGTTTACAAATCGTTTGTGCTGCTGCAAGTAAGAATTCCATTGTTCCATTTAAGAAGTTCCATTTGGTACAGGTGAGAATAAAATGAATTAAGAATTCAAGAAGGGTCTCGACCCGAAACATCGCCTATCTCCTTCGCTCCTTAGATGCTGCTGCACCCGCTGAGTTTCTCCAGCCTTTTGTGTACCCTCGATTCTCCAGCATCTGCAGTTCCTTCTTTAACCCTATATGGAGGACGCCCGTGCGTGACTTTGTTTAACGTGGGGAGACTGGTGCACAGACAGCCACCCCACGGTCCTTGACAGATCTGGGTCAGGATCCAGTGGCATGGAGTCCAAGACGACCGGAGACCCTTTCCTGCTGCAGCCTTCATCCATCCGCCTTCCCAGCCGTTGTGACGCTCCTCTAAGGTCAGCCATCGTCCTCCGCCTGTTCCACCGTTGAGGTCTTGGTTGGATTGCTCTTTGTCAGAGACCTCCCCCTTGACCTTACCGCCCTATGGGTGGCCCTACCAGGAGCATAGCTGCAGACGGCATCGCTCTCAGGATCTCAGATCCACACGAGCTTCTCCACCACGACAAGGTGACAATCCACGGAGAAGTAAACAAAACTGAATTAACCTAAACTAAACTATTTATCTTCTTTCTTACATTCTTATACTGATATTTATAAGTTTCACGAGCAGTAGTAGGCCATTCGGCCCATTGTCTACTCCACCATTCAATCATGGCTGATCTATCTTTCCCTCCCAATCCCATACTCCTGCCCTATTTAGTGGCCGATTAGGAAAAGGGGAGATGCAGCGCGACCTGGGTGTCATGGTACACCAGTCATTGAAAGCAGGCATGCAGGTGCAGCAGGCAGTGAAGAAAGCGAATGGTATGTTAGCTTTCATAGCAAAATGATTTGAGTATAGGAGCAGGGAGGTTCTACTTCAGTTGTATAGGGTCTTGGCGAGACCACACCTGGAGTATTGTGTACAGTTCTGGTCTCCAAATCTGAGGAAGGACATTATTGCCATAGAGGGAGTGCAGAGAAGGTTCACCAGACTGATTCCTGGGATGTCAGGACTGTTTTATGAACAAAGACTGCATAGACTCGGTTTATACTCTCTAGAATTTAGGAGATTCAGAGGGGATCTTATAGAAACTTACAAAATTCTTAAGGGGTTGGACAGGCTAGATGCAGGGAGATTGTTCCCGATGTTGGGGAGGTCCAGGACAAGGGGTCACAGCTTAAGGATAAGGGGGAAATCCTTTAGGACCGAGATGAGAAGGACTTTTTTCACACAGAGAGTGGTGGGTCTCTGGAACTCTCTGCCACAGAGGGTAGTTGAGGCCAGTTCATTGGCTATATTTAAGAGGGAGTTAGATGTGGCCCTTGTGGCTAAGGGGATCAGAGGGTATGGAGAGAAGGCAGGTACGGGATACTGAGTTGGATGATCAGCCATGATCATATTGAATGGCGGTGCAGGCTCGAAGGGCCGAATGGCCTACTCCTGCACCTAATTTCTATGTTTCTATGTTTCTATCCCCATAACCCCTGACACACGCACAAAGGAAGAGTCCATCAAACTTCACGTTAAAGATATCCATTGACTTGGCCTCCACAGCCGTCTGTGGCAATGAATTCCACAGATTCACCACCCTCTGACTGAATAATTCCTCCTCATCTCCTTTCTAAAGCTACGTCCATTGATTCTGAAGCTATGACCACTGTTCCAAGACTCTCCCACTAGTGGAAACGTCTTCTCCACATCCACTCTAATGAGACCTTCCCCCCACCCCCCCCCCCCCCCCCCATCCTTCCAAACTCCAGCGAGTACAGGCCCGGTGTCGACAAACGCTCGTCATATGTTAAGATGATATGTGGGACTCCTTACAACAAAAAAAACCTCAGTTGCCAGCTTAGATCTTTGCTTGCCGAGGGTATGAAAGGATATTGAACGAAGGCAGGTGGCTGGAGTTGGTTTACAGGGCAAACATTGTCTAGTGCAGTGTCAGTTGTGGCCTGAGGGCCTCTTCCCTATGTTTCTACATTGCACTTGGTTCAATGCTATCAGTAACAGGAACATGCTAACCTGAAAGGGATCTCATGTGCGTCCTCGAAGCAGGGGAACACTGGAGCATTTGTCAGGGTGGGCATTTGGTAAAGGAGACGGTAAATTAATCTGTTTGTTTAATTTGCCGGGGAGGAAAGCAATTTTGTTTCTCATGTCTAAAGTCTTGATATTTTTCGCTGACTTTAGAGACGCATCACGGGAGCAGGCCCTTCGGCCCACTGAGTCTATGCCGACCAGTGATCTGTGCATGGTAAACCTTTCTGTATGAAAGGAATATGGATATTTTAAGTGAGTACCAGTTCCTTGAGAACGTCATCACACGTAGATAGGGAGGTCAAAAAAGGTTTCGGCAAATTGCTCCTCATAGGGTGTCTTTAGAGTGTCTGAAGAAGGGTTTCGGCCCGAAACATTGCCGATCACCTTCGCTCCATAAATGCTGCCGCACCCGCTGAGCCCTTGTCTACCTTCGATTTTCCAGCATCTGCAGTTCCTTCTTGAACATTTAGTGTGTTGTATTCAGTTTTGGACACCGTGTTTCAGGAAAGATGTTGTCAAGCTGGTAAGGGTGCAGAGAAGATTTGCCAGGACTCAAGGTGCTTGAGCTACAGGGAAGAGGTGAGCAGGCTAATGCCCCTGCCCCACTTAGGAAACCCGAACGGAAACCTCTGGAGACTTTGAGCCCCACCCAAGGTTTCCGTGCGGTTCCCGGAGGTTCCCGGAGGTTTTTGTCAGTCTCCCGAATGGTCGAAAGTGGTTTCCGCTTTTTCTATGTTCTGGCGATTATTTCAAAACCGGCCGCGACTAAAAATAGGTTGCCGTTTTAAAAATGGGTAATTTTTTAGTCGGAGCCGGTTGTGATGCTAGTTGAAGGTGGTTGCCGGAGGTTGCAGGTAGTGGAAGGTAAGACCTCCCTGGTGGAATAAAATTGGGTGAAAAAAAGGTTGTGCCTTCCAATACCCACTTGACAGTCGCCGGCAGACGCCTGGTAAAATCCCCTAAGTGGGACAGGCCCACAAGGCAGCGACTCGACCGCTGCGCCACTGTGCTCCCCTTGGACTGGGTGACTGTTTCTTCTTATCGAGCCCACACACACAAGATTAGAAGTTGTTCAGCCAGAGCTGAACACACTTCTCGCCATCTGCACACAATGGCGTCAGTCTTGTGGCTTCTTGTGGTTCTTGTGCGTGGTGGTGGAAAGATTGGTGGAAACAGGGCCGCGACGTGAATGCCCTTTCCTTAACCCCATCCACACTCTGCGACTCTATGATTATATGATTCTGACTCGATTAATTAACTGCAGCGCATTGAAAGCTATTGCAATATGGAAACATAGATAATAGGTGCAGGAGTAGGCCAGTCTGCCCTTTGAGCCAGCACGGCCATTCAATATGATCATGGCTGATCATCCAGAATCAGAACCCTGTTGCTACTTTCTCCCCATATTCCCTTGATTCAATATAATGGATATATTTAATATTTAAATATTTCCTTCTGAACCTTCTGAATTTTGTAGTCGGCCGGGCAGTACCCTCCAAATCTGAGGAAGGACATTATTGCCATAGAGGGAGTGCAGAGAAGGTTCACCAGACTGATTCCTGGGATGTCAGGACTGTCTTATGAAGAAAGACTGCATAGACTCGGTTTATACTCTCTAGAATTTTAGAGATTGAGAGGGGATCTTATAGAAACTTACAAAATTCTTAAGGGGTTGGACAGGCTAGATGCAGGAAGATTGTTCCCGATGTTGGGGAGGTCCAGGACAAGGGGTCACAGCTTAAGGATAAGGGGGAAATCCTTTAGGACCGAGATGAGAAGGACTTTTTTCACACAGAGAATGGTGGATCTCTGGAACTCTCTGCCACAGAGGGTAGTTGAGGCCAGTTCATTGGCTATATTTAAGAGGGAGTTAGATGTGGCCCTTGTGGCTAAGGGGATCAGAGGGTATGGAGAGAAGGCAGGTATGAGATCAGCCATGATCATATTGAATGGCGGTGCAGGCTCGAAGGGCCGAATGGCCTACTCCTGCACCTAATTTCTATGTTTCTTTGTTTCTATATCGCCAACTTCGGACAATGTAACTTTTTTTTTTACCAAGCCAATTAACCTACAAACCTGCACGTCTTTGGAGTGTGGGAGGAAACCGAAGTTCTCGGAGAAAACCCACGCAGGTCACGGGGAGAACGTACAAACTCCACACAGACAAGCACCCGTAGTCGGGATCGAACCCGGGTCTCCGGCGCTGCGTTTTGCTGTAAGGCAGCGACTCTACCGCTGCGCCACCGTGACTGCCAAAGGAAACTAACAGCACCAGGTGGGTGAGCAATTATTACCGAGTAATACTCCACCATTTATCCTCTGACACTGTTAACCTTCCTGGAACTCGTTTGAAATTGGAAATGAGGAATTAAGCTGCTTCGAAAAATATGACAACAGATGCTATTTACAGTTTACAATCGCACACCGTCAAATCATTTTTTCCTTGAGAAATCCTCTAAAACCTACTTTGTATTGAACATTTGTAATTCTAATCTGCCGGTCCTCTAATATTACATTTGGATGTTGGCCAGACCTTGGGGGCCTCAAGCACTTGCGATAGATGTGAGATGTGAATTTCCCCCTTTTTTCTCAAAGTAAATTTCCATATGCGGCACATTTTTTATTTCTTCCTTCCAATGCCATTCATCATTATCCTCCTCTTCAATATCAGGCTGTGTCCCCAGCCGTGGCTCACTACTGCCCAGCATGTATCTGAAGTCACAGATTGACACAGTGTGGAAACAGGCCCTTCGGCCCAACATGCCCACATACCCCATCTACACTAGTCTCGCCTGTCTGTATTTGGTCTTCTTCTTCTTTCGTGTGGCGTGCACAGCCTAAAGTTGTTGGACAACTTGTTCTATTTGATCTTCCGTTTGTGCACGTCGAGTTGATTGCATTAGTCGAAACAGGGCGGACCACGTGAAGGTTGCAATCTTCCACCCCTGCAGTTGGTCCATTTCCCTCCAAACTTGTCCCATCCATGTACCTGTCTAACTGTTTCTTAAAGGTTGGGATAGTCCCAGCCTCAACTACCTCCTCTGGCAGCTTGTTACATACACCTTTTGCGTGAAAAAGTTACCCCATCAATTCCTATTAAATCTTTCCCCCTTAAACCTCTGTCATCTTATCCTCGATTCCCTTATGCTGGGCAAGAGACTCTGTGCATCTATCCGATCTATTCCTCTCGTGATTTTGCACGCAACAAACACTTTTCACTGTACCTCAGTACACGTGACAATAAACTGAAGGTTGACACAAAATGCTGGAGTGAAGGGCCCGTCCCGTTTGTGCGTCATTTACGCGGCATCGTTTACGCGTCACGACACACGACGCACGACACATGGTGCGCATTACGAGTGCATGCTGCGTGGTGACGTAGGCAGTGACACGCGGTTGCACGCGGAGCCCCAGGATTTCAGGATATACAAAATCTTCGCGCCCCATCTGCGTTACGCCCAAATGACGCCCAAGTGGAACAGGCCCTTAGCTCAGCGGGTGAGGCAGCATCTCTGGAGAGAAGGAATGGGCAACACTTCGGGCCGAGACCCATCTTCAGACCGACAATAAGCTTTTTGACAATAAACTGAACTGAACTGGAGCTCCAAAGTCTAACTTATTCAACGGCAAAGTATTCTCGTAGCGTCTGAACCTTTAACAGTGGGGTCACCCGAGACATCTCACAAGATATTAAATAATTTCTACGAAGCAAAATGCAATTTGTGATCGCAAGTTAAGTCAGTAAACAAGGCAAATGGAAAGCCAAGAGCTGAAGGCATCTTTTCATTTATTCTGGTTCAGGAACAAGTGCATATAATATTTCTATAAGTACTTCTATATATTATTTTTCTTTGTTTCCCCCAAGGGATTATCTGACTGACAACTGAATTGAAACAAGTGGAATGATATAAAATTCTTTGGATCTGCAGTAACGGTGCCTCTGGCTGTTGTCATTAATAGTCCAACCTTGTTCAACGTAATCTTGAGCGACACAATCGCAACACACAATTGTTATACAATGATTCCCTGGGCCGGTAACACTGGGACAGGCCAGTATTCCAACAGTGGCCAGGAGGGTTCAACATAGAAATGCATTATCCCATTTCTTAATAACTCTCTCTCCATCTGGCATCCTTGTTTGGGTTTAATTTGAAATGACTTGAAGGACTCGTTTCAGAAGGCTGGATATTTGCTCTGGGACTCGCTCTTTCAACTGTCTCAGAAACATCCTGATTTTCTGGACGCGTTCCAGACATTATATTTCATTTCATTCCTCCCAGGTCCGTTTAAAGAGACTGCCGCTGTGTTTGTCCCAAGCAAGGGCCTGTCCCACGTGCATGCGATTGCATGCGTTTGGCGCGACCAAACGGAAGCGAAGTTCCCGCGAAGTTTGCGCTAAGTACACGCTAAGTATGCGCTAAGTTCGTGCTAAGTTCGCACGTGACGTCATTTGCATCATACTTAACAATCAGTTGACGTTATTTGCATCATACTTAACAATGAACTTAGCATGAACTTAGCGCGAACTTAGCGCGTACTTAGCGCGAACTTCGCGTGAACTTCGCTTCCGTTTGGTCGGGTGGGCAAGAGGCGGGCCGACTGAATTTGGGCGTCGCACGGTGTCGGGCGGTGACGTTATCACGCAACGCCACGCCGGCCAGTGATGTCATCGCGCATCGCCACGTGCTAGGCGTACGCTGTCAAGACGCTGCGTACACCGTCAAACCACTACGTACGACTGCAATGCGCCTGCATGCCGACAGGCCGTTGGCGCGCGAAGATTTCGGACGCTGTCAGATTTTCGGAGCCCCGCGCGATGTCAGGACCAGCCCCGCACAAGTCTGCACTTCCAAGTGGGACCGGCTCCTCGGGGCCAGGTGTTGCCCGTAAGCCTCAAGCGACCACGAGGTCGCGTAATTTGCGAGCCAAGGTCGCGTAAGTGGGACAGGCCCTTTATAGAACAGGTTTGGCGCCCATGTTAAGAAGGCGAAAGTAGAACCTCGTATATATTCGGGGAGCTTCATTGCGCTTTTCCATCGAGACCAAAAGGATGCAAAGTGCTGGAGTAACTCAGAGGATCGGGCAGCATCTCTACTCCACTGCGATATATCCTCAAGGTATGCCTACTTTGAAGAAGTTCTCCTCCTCTCTCCGAAGACAGATTCTCCGCCTCTTCCTTTCTTCTTCCCGCACCCCCCCCCCCCCCCATCCCCTCCTCAGTCTGAAGAAGGGTCTCGACCCGAAACGTCACCCATTCCTTTGCCCCACAGATGCTGCCTCACCCGCTGAGTTTCTCCAGCATTTTTGTCTACCTTCGGTTGTTCCGGCATCTGCAGTTCCTTCCTAAACATCTGGAGAACATGGATCGGTGATATTCCGGGTTGGGACCCTTCTTCAGACCCGATCTGAAACTTTTTTCACCCAGAGAGTTATGTATTTGTAGAATTCTCTGCCACAGAAGGAAGTCGAGGCCAATTCACTGGATGAATTTAAAAGAGAGTTAATGGCCTGTGTCACTTGGGCGTCATTTACGCGACATAATTTACGCAACATAATTTACGCATCACAACGTGCGCATGATGATCGCATGGCGTGCATTGCGCGTGCATTCCGTGCATTATGCGCACATGATGCGTGGTGACGTAGGCAGTGACACGCGGTCCCGCGCGGCGCCCCAGGATTTTGGGATTCACAAGTGGGACAGGCCCTTAATATAGAGCTCTGGGGGCTAGCGGAATCAAGGGATATGGGGAGAAGGCAGGAACGGGGTACTGATTGGGGATGATCAGCCATCATCACAATGAATGGTGGTGCTGGCTCGAAGGGCTGAATGGCCTCCTCCTGCACCTATATTCTATGTTTCTATGTCACTTGTCCATGTTCCCCAGAGATGCTGTCTGACCCGCTGAGTTACTCCAGCACTTTCTGCCATTTTCTTTATTAAACCAGCATCTGCTGTTCCTTGTTTCTCCATTAAGACCAAGTCTGGCTTTGCTGAAGATAGACACAGAATGCTGGAGTAACTCAGCAGGCCAGGCAGCATCTCTGGAGAAAACGAACGGGGTGACCTTTCAGGCCGGAGACCCCTCTTCTGACCTGACTGAAGAATGGTGTCGGATTATTACATCTTTTCCACGTCACGTTATGAGTCGTCTGGCTTATAAAACAGTACAGGGGGTGGCACGGTAGCGCAGGGGTAGAGACCCGGGTTCGATCCTGACCTCAGTTGCTGTGTCTGTGTGGAGTTTGCACGTTGGCCCTGTGACTGCGTGGGTTTCCTTCAGGTGCCCTGGTTTCTTCCCACATCACAAAGACATGCAGGTTTGTGTTTCATTGCTTTTCCCTGCGCACACTTCCTCCAGCAGTTTGTTTTTGGCACTAATAACAGGAAAAATATTTTGGTCACCTGTACTATGTTTGCAGGTTAATTGGCTTTGGTAAAATTGTAAATTCTCCCTAGTGTGTAGGAACGAACTGCAGATGCTGGTTTAAACTGAAGATGGACACAAAAAGTAGCAATGTTACAAAATGTACAATGTTACAATGTTACAATGTTACATCTGCAGTTCCTTCTTAAACACTGCAAATATACTATCATTTTCTCATTTACTCCACCCATCTGCCTTGTTCTTCTTATCGAGTCCACACACAAGATTAGAAGTTGTTCAGCCGGAGCTGAGCACACTTCTCGGCATCTGCAGACAATGTGGCAATGTTACAAAATTTTGCGATGTAAAAAATCAAGTCTGCAATTTATCCCATCAGATAAAGCATAAAAAGAAGTTTAATTTGACACCTAATTCACTTTCATATCTTCAGTATTAAAGAAGTTATGGCCATTTTCATACTCGGAAATTAGCATCTTGTTCCCCATTGCCTTTCCATTGACTTAACTCAAAAGCTGTGATCGGGGACAGTCAAAAGCCCATAACTTTCTTAAAAATTAAGAGAACTCAATGACATTTTCAGTTATTATAGATTGAAGCATTCTGAAACAAATATGAAACAAGCTTACTTGGATGACCGGAAATTAAAGCATATAATTAGTTAGTTATCTAATAGTAGCTAATTACAAAATTCAATTACTAGATCTAAACATCTATCCATTTCTTAAGAAAAGATAAACTTTTTTTTAATTGCCTAAGTGTCCAAATAACATTCACACAAAAATCCACAATATAACATGATTTTTTATTTTTCATTTTCATGAATTTATAGGCCAAATGGAAGGAATTTAGTGTTTAATGCCTGTAAATTAATGGCCATTTAAATCAACTAGCGAGTGGGTTTTAGTGGAATGCGGTGGATTGGAACGTTGCGGTTTGCGGTGAAGTCGATATGAAAAATACAGCCGGTTCATACATTTTTTTGTCTCTTTTTCGCAACATGAAAATGTGAGTAAAGCCTTCCTAAAAACCAAGTTTTAATGTAAAAATACACTGTGCACTTTATTTTCTCCCCTACGTTAGGTCCGTTCCGCTGTCACCGTTCACAGCTTTAGAAGATGATTTTTAAACTACTCTAGTTAATAAATAATCTAGCGAGGTTTAAAAATAGCTTCATGAATGAAATGTCGGAGCGATTTCTCTTTAGCGACAAAATCGCCCGAAATGGATCGACTTGGACTGTCTGGGGAAAAACGGCATTTTAAACCCGCCCCCCTCTGAAAGGCGCCAAAGTCACGCACACGGGGAGCGGCAGAACTTCAGCGCTGCTAAAGGTAGGTATTGCAACATACCTACAAAATGCTGGACAGGCAGCATCTCCGGAGAGAAGGAATGGTTGATGTTTCGGGTCAAGACTCTTCTTCACACTGAATGAATGAATGAATAAATTTACTGGCCAAGTATTCACATACAAGGAATTTGCCTTGGTGCTCCGCCCGCAAGTGACAACATGACATACAGTGACAGTTGGGAATGACACATTAAACATTAAACATTAATAATAAAACACCATTGATCAAACATGTGAATTAAATACAATACCAGAGCAAAAGGAGGCTACAGATTTTTGGTTATTGAGTAGAGCTACTACTCGTGGAAAGAAGCTGTTTTTATGTCTGGATGTGGTAGCTTTGACAGTCCGGAGTCGCCGCCCGAGGGAAGTGATATAACCATATACCCATATAACAATTACAGCACGGAAACAGGCCCTCTCGGCCCTTCCAGTCCGTGCCGACCATTTATTTTCCCCTAGTCCCATCTACCTGTACTCAGACCATACCCCTCCATTCCCTTCCCGTCAATATACCTATCCACTTTACTTTTAAATGTTAAAATCGATCCAGCCTCCACCACTTCTGCAGGAAGATCATTCCACACAGCCACCACTCTCTGAGTAAAGAAGTTCCCCCTCATGTTACCCCTAAACTTCTGTCCCTTAATTCTCATGTCATGCCCTCTTGTTTGAATCTTCCCTACCCTCGATGGGAAAAGCTTATCCACGTCAACTCTGTCTATCCCTTTCATCATTTTAAAGACCTCAATCAAGTCCCCCCTTAACCTTCTGCGCTCCAAAGAATAAAGACCCAACTTGTTCAACGTTTCTCTGTAACTTAGTTGCTGGAACCCAGGCAACATTCTAGTAAATCTCCTCTGTACTCTCTCTATTTTGTCGAAGAGTTTGTGATTCAAAGAGTTTGTGGCCAGGTTGAGAGGGGTCAGAGATGATCTTGCCCGCTCGCTTCCTGGTACTGCTCCTTATTCGCACTGAGAGTCACGGGAGAGGAAAACTAGAGATATATCTCTCTACAACGTCTAAATCTCTAGTTTCCCTTTCCCCTGACTCTCATTCTGAAGAAGGAAATTGACCCGAACCGTCACCTATTGGGTATGGGGTGATTGCTGGTCGGTGCAGACACGGCAGGCCAGAGGGCCTTTTTCCCCACTGCATCTATAAAGTCTAAAGTCATAGTCATCCGGCGACATTCTGCGACTCCGGACTGTCAAAGCTGCCACAGCCAGACATAAAAACAGTTTTTATCCACGAGTAGTTGCTCTACTCAACAGCCAAAAATCTGTAGCCTCCCTTTGATCTGGTATTTTGTTGGTTCACATGCTTGCTCAATGGTGTTTTATCATTAATGTCTTATTATTATTAATGTTTAGTGTTTTCTGAGTCATTTGTAACTGTCACTGTATGTCATGTTGTTACTTGTGGGCGGAGCACCAAGGCAAATTCCTTGTATGTGAATGCTTGGCCAATAAACCTACTTAACCATATAACCATACAACCATATAACAATTACAGCACGGAAACAGGCCCTCTCGGCCCTTCCAGTCCGTGCCGACCATTTATTTTCCCCTAGTCCCATCTACCTGCACTCAGACCATACCCCTCCATTCCCTTCCCGTCCATATACCTATCCACTTTACTTTTAAATGTTAAAATCGATCCTGCCTCCACCACTTCTGCTGGAAGCTCATTCCACACAGCCACCACTCTCTGAGTAAAGAAGTTCCCCCTCATGTTACCCCTAAACTTGTGTCCCTTAATTCTCATGTCATGCCCGCTTGTTTGAATCTTTCCTACCCTCAATGGAAAAAGCTTATCCACGTCAACTCTGTCTATCCCTTTCATCATTTTAAAGACCTCAATCAAGTCCCCCCTTAACCTTCTGCACTCCAAAGAATAAAGACCTAACTTGTTCAACATTTCTCTGTAACTTAGTTGCTGGAACCCAGGCAACATTCTAGTAAATCTCCTCTGTACTCTCTCTATTTTGTTGACTTTTTTTTTTCGTCCTATTTTGATTTGTCCTGCCAAGATGTAGCACCTCACACTTATCAGCATTAAACTCCATCTGCCATCTTTCAGCCCACTCTTCCAAATGGCCCAAATCTCTCTGTGGACTTTGAAAATCTACTTCATTATCCACAGCATCCCCTATCTTGGTATCATCTGCATACTTACTTATCCAATTTTCCACCCCATCATCCAGATCATTGATGTACATGACAAACAACATTGGACCCAACACAGATCCCTGAGGCACCCCACTGGCCACCGGCTTCCAACCTGACAAACAGCCATAGAAAACATAGAAAACATAGAAATTAGGTGCAGGAGGAGGCCATTCGGCCCTACGAGCATGCACCGCCATTCAATATGATCATGGCTGATCATCCAACTCAGTATCCCGTACCTGCCTTCTCTCCATACCCTCTGATCCCCTTAGCCACAAGGGCCACATCTAACTCCCTCTTAAATATAGCCAATGAACTGGCCTCAACTACCCTCTGTGGCAGAGAGTTCCAGTGACCCACCACTCTGTGTGTGAAAAAGTCCTTCTCATCTCGGTCCTAAAGGATTTCCCCCTTATCCTTAAGCTGTGACCCCTTGTCCTGGACCTCCCCAACATCGGGAACATCCACCAGCCATCCACCATTACTCTCTGGCATCTCCCACTCAGCCACTGTTGAATCCATCTTGCTACTCCGCCCTTAACACTTACTTACTTACTTACTCATACAGCATGGACACAGGCCCTTCGGCCCAACTTGCCCATACCGACCAATATGACCCATCTACACTAGTGCCACCTGCCTGCCTTTGGCCCATATCCCACTAAACCCACCTATCCATGTACCTCTCTCTCTCTCTCTAAATGTCTCTTGACTAAAGACTCAATACCAAGTGTTGTTTGAGCTATGCCTGCAAGCTTTCAGTGGAAGTAGCTATGTCAAAGAAAACATTTTGTAGTGGGTCCGTCATCATATTATGAACTCATTCAGTAAAATTCCAATCAAAACCTATAAAGACCTTAACTGTAAAACATTTCAGCACAGAAGTTGGAGTCATGTTATTGACTCAAAAGATTTTGGTTTACCTCCAGCCAACAGTAAATAGTGCCCCTGGGATAAATGCCTCATTCTATAGCTGCAAACGTTTAAAAAAATAAAAATGAATACATAAATATTATGTATGATGAAGGTTTGCTCAACAAATTGTATTTATTTTAGTATTACGGCCAATTACAGTGAGTGGGTTCAGTGTGGGTGGTTCCTGAAATTCAGGTACCTCACTTCATATTGGAGGTCGAGTCATAGAATCAATAGACAATAGACAATATTCGGCCCTTTGAGCCAGCACCGCCGTTCACTGTGATCATCCCCAATCAGTACCCTGTTCCTGCCTTCTCCCCATATCCCCTGACTCCGCTATCATTAAGAGCCCTGTCCAGCTCTCTCTTGAAAGTATCCAGAGAACCGGCCTGCACCGCCCTCTGAGACAGGGAATCCCACACACTCACGACTCTCTGTGGAAAAAAAAATGTTTCCTCGTCTCAGTTCTAAATGGCTTACCCTTAATTCTTAAACTGTGGCCCCTGGTTCTGGACTCCCCGAACAACAGGAACATGTTGTTGCCTCTAGCGTGTCCAAACTTATAATCTTATATGTTTCATAGAGCCAAAGAGTCATTGAGTGATACAGCGTGAAAACAGGCCACTTCGGCCCAACTCGCCCAAACCGGCCAACATATCCCAGTCTGAAGAAGGGTCTCGACCCGAAACGTCGCCTATCTCCTTCGCTCCTAAATGCTGCTGCACCCGCTGAGTTTCTCCAGCTTTTTGTGTAACCCATCAACACTTGTCCCACTTGCCTGCATTTGGCCCATATCCCTCTAAACCTGTCCTATCCATGCACCTAAATGTCTCTGAAACGTTGCCATTGTCCCTGCTACAACTACTGTACCTCCTCCAGCAGCTCGTTCCATGCACCCACCACCCTTCGTGTGAAAATGTTACCCTTCAGGTTCCTATTGAATCTTCCCCCCCCCCCCCCCCCCCCGCTGTACCTTAGATCTACGTCCTCATTCCTCTATCGTTCCCAAGTTTGTTCTGAATGCAGCATCCCGGAAATGTTCCGAAAGAAAGCTCCTGGAAAATTGCTTCCCCTTTAAAATCATCATTTCTTCTTTAGTTCGGAGATACAGCGCGGAAACAGGCCCTTCGGCCCACCGGGTCCGCGCCGACCAGCGATCCCCACACATTAACACTACCCTACACCCACTAGGGACAATTTTTACATTTACCAAGCCAATTAACCCACAAACCTGTACGTCTTTGGAGTGTGGGAGGAAACCGAAGACCTCGGAGAAAACCCACGCAGATCACGGGGAGAACCTGCAAACTCCGTACGGACAGCACCCGTAGTCAGGATTGAACGCAGGTCCCCAGCGCTGCATTCGCTGTAAGGCAGCAACTCTACCACTGCGCCACTGTGACAGGATTCTTCAAAACCACAGCCTGGTAGACACCATACGACTGGCCCACCGCCCTCAATCTTCGCATGATACGGAACTCTCCCCTCACTAACCTCTCCGCAGTTTGGACGGGTGCATGGATAGGACAGGTTTAGAGGGATATGGGCCGAATGTTCGCAGGCGGGTGGGACTAGATATCGTTTTAGTTTCTGAGATACAGCGTGGAAACAGACCCACCGGCCCATTGTCCGTGCCGACCAGCGATCCACGCAGACTAATTCTATCCGACGCACACCACGAATGATTTACATTTAGACCAAGCCAATTAACCTGCAAAACTGGACATCTTTGGCGTGCGGGAGGAAACCGGAGATCCCGGAGAAAAACCCTATGCAGGTCACGGGGAGAACGTACAAACTCCGAACAGACAGCACCCGTGGACAGGATTGAACCCGGCTCCCTGGTGCTGTAAGGCAGCAACTCTACTGCTGCTCCACCGTGACTCTTGACTCTATGCTTCAGTTTGGGACGAGTTTGTTTCCTTTGTGAGCAAAGCAAGGGCGGCATGATGGCACAGCAGTAGAACTACTGCCTCACAAAGTCAGGGTCCCGAGATTCAACCCGACTACGGGTGCTGGCTCTACGGTGTTTGTACGTTCTCCCCGTAACCTGCGTGGGCTTCCTCTGAGATCTTCGATTTCTTCCCACACTCCAAAGATGTACAGGCTTGTAGGTTAATTGGCTTGGTATGAATGTAAAATGGTCCCTAGTACAGTATGTGTAGGACAGTGTTCTACTTCTTCTTGCATATGGCGTGCACAGCCTAAAGTTGTAAGACAACGTGTCCTGTTTGTGCACGCCGGGTTGATTGCATTCGTCGAAACAGCGCGGAGCGCGTGAAGGTTGCAATCTCCCACCCCAACGATAGTGTTACGTGCGGGGTTCGCTGGTCGGTGTGGCCTTGGTGGGCCAAAGGGGCATATTTCCACACTGTGTCACCCAACCTAAACTAAACTAAAACTAAACTAAACCTAAACTAAACCTAAACTAAACTAAACTAAACTAAACTAAATTAAAACTAAACTAAACTAAACTAAACTAAACTAAACTAAACTAAACCAAACTAGACTAAACTAAACTAGACTAAACCAAACTAGACTAAACTAAAACTAAACTAAACCAAACTAAACTAAACTAAACCAAATTAAACTAAACTAAACTAAACTAAACTAAACTAAACTAAACTAAACTAAACTAAACTAAACTAAACTAAACTAAAACTACACTAAACTAAACCAAACTAGACTAAACTAAAACTAAACTAAACCAAACTAAACTAAACTAAACCAAATTAAACTAAACTAAACTAAACTAAACTAAACTAAACTAAACTAAAACCAAACTAAACTAAACTAAACTAAACTAAACTAAACTAAACTAAACTAAACTAAAACCAAACTAAACTAAACTAAACTAAACTAAACTAAACTAAACTAAACTAAACTAAACTAAACTAAAACTACACTAAACTAAACCAAACTAGACTAAACTAAAACTAAACTAAACCAAACTAAACTAAACTAAACCAAATTAAACTAAACTAAACTAAACTAAACTAAACTAAACTAAAACCAAACTAAACTAAACTAAACTAAACTAAACTAAACTAAACTAAACTAAACTAAAACCAAACTAAACTAAACTAAACTAAACTAAACTAAATTAAAGTAAACTAAACTAAACTAAACTAGACTAAACTAAAACTAAACTAAAACTAAAACCAAACTAAACTAAACTAAACTAAACTAAACTAAACTAAACTAAACTAAACTAGACTAAACTAAACTAAACTAAACTAGACTAAAACTAAACTAAACTAAACTAAACTAAACTAAACTAAAACCAAACTAAACTAAACCAAACTAGACTAAACTAAAACTAAACTAAACCAAACTAAACTAAACTAAACCGAATTAAACTAAACTAAACTAAACTAAACTAAACTAAACTAAAACCAAACTAAACTAAACTAAACTAAACTAAACTAAACTAAACTAAACTAAAACCAAACTAAACTAAACTAAACTAAACTAAATTAAACTAAACTAAACTAAACTAAACTAGACTAAACTAAAACTAAACTAAAACTAAAACCAAACTAAACTAAACTAGACTAAACTAAACTAAACTAAACTAGACTAAACTAAAACTAAACTAAACTAAACTAAACGAAACTAGACTAAACTAAAACTAAACTAAACTAAAACTAAACTAAACTAAACTAAAACTAAACTAAACTAAACTAAACTAAACTAGAATAAACTAAAACTAAACTAAACTAAAACTAAACTAAAACTAAACTAAAACTAAACTAAACTAAACTAAACTAAACTAAACTAGACTAAACTAAAACTAAACTAAACTAAACTAAACTAAACTAAACTAAACTAAACTAAACTAAACTAAACCTAAACTAAACTAAACTAAACTAAACTAAACTAAACTAAACTAAACTAAACTAAACTAAACTAAAACCAAACTAAACTAAACCAAAACTAAACTAAACCAAACTAAACGAAACTAAACCAAATTAAACTAAACTAAACTAAACTAAACTAAACTAGACTAAACTAAAACTAAACTAAACTAAAACTAAACTAAACTAAACTAAACTAGACTAAACTAGACTAAACTAGACTAAAACTAAACTAAACCAAATTAAACTAAACTAAACTAAACTAAACTAAACTAAACCAAACTAAACTAAACTAAACTAAACTAAACTAAACTAAACCAAACTAAACTAAACTAAACTAAACTAAAACTAAACTAAACTAAACTAAACTAAACTAAACCAAACTAAAACTAAACTAAACTAAACTAGACTAAACTAAAACTAAACTAAACTAAACTAGACTAAACTAAAACTAAACTAAACTAGACTAAACTAAAACTAAACTAAACTAAACTAGACTAAACTAAACTAAACTAGACTAAACTAAAACTAAACTAAACTAAACTAAACTAAACTAAACTAAACTAGACTAAAACTAAACTAAACTAAACAGAAACTAAACTAAACTAAACTTAAACTAAACTAAACTAAACTAAACCAAACTAAACTAAACTAAACTAAACTAAACTAAACTAAACTAAACTAAACTAAACTAAACTAAACTAAACTAAACTAGACTAAACTAAACAAAACAAAACAAAACTAAACTAAACTAAACTAAACTAAACTAAACTAAACTAAACTAAACTAAACTAAACTAAACCAAACTAAACTAAACTAAACTAAACTAAACTAAACTAAACTAAACTAAACTAGACTAAACTAAAACTAAACTAAACTAGACTAAACTAAAACTAAACTAAACTAAACTAAACTAAACTAGACTAAACTAAACTAAACTAGACTAAACTAAACTAAACTAAACTAAACTAGACTAAACTAAAACTAAACTAAACTAAAACTAAACTAAACTAAACTAGACTAAACTAGACTAAAACTAAACTAAACTAAACTAAACTAAACTAAACTAAACTAAACTAAACTAAACTAAACTAAAACTAAACTAAACTAGACTAAACTAAACTAAACTAAACTAGACTAAACTAAAACTAAACTAAACTAAACTAAACGAAACTAGACTAAACTAAAACTAAACTAAACTAAAACTAAACTAAACTAAACTAAAACTAAACTAAACTAAACTAAACTAAACTAGACTAAACTAAAACTAAACTAAACTAAAACTAAACTAAAACTAAACTAAAACTAAACTAAACTAAACTAAACTAAACTAAACTTGACTAAACTAAAACTAAACTAAACTAAACTAAACTAAACTAAACTAAACTAAACTAAACTAAACTAAAACTAAACTAAACTAAACTAAACTAAACTAAACTAAACTAAACTAAACTAAACTAAACTAAAAGCAAACTAAACTAAACCAAAACTAAACTAAACCAAACTAAACGAAACTAAACCAAATTAAACTAAACTAAACTAAACTAAACTAAACTAGACTAAACTAAAACTAAACTAAACTAAAACTAAACTAAACTAAACTAAACTAGACTAAACTAGACTAAACTAGACTAAAACTAAACTAAACCAAATTAAACTAAACTAAACTAAACTAAACTAAACCAAACCAAACTAAACTAAACTAAACTAAACTAAACCAAACTAAACTAAACTAAACTAAACTAAAACTAAACTAAACTAAACTAAACTAAACTAAACTAAACCAAACTAAAACTAAACTAAACTAAACTAGACTAAACTAAAACTAAACTAAACTAAACTAGACTAAACTAAAACTAAACTAAACTAAAACTAAACTAAACTAAACTAAACTAGACTAAACTAGACTAAACTAGACTAAAACTAAACTAAACCAAATTAAACTAAACTAAACTAAACTAAACTAAACCAAACCAAACTAAACTAAACTAAACTAAACTAAACTAAACCAAACTAAACTAAACTAAACTAAACTAAAACTAAACTAAACTAAACTAAACTAAACTAAACCAAACTAAAACTAAACTAAACTAAACTAGACTAAACTAAAACTAAACTAAACTAAACTAGACTAAACTAAAACTAAACTAAACTAGACTAAACTAAAACTAAACTAAACTAAACTAGACTAAACTAAACTAAACTAGACTAAACTAAAACTAAACTAAACTAAACTAAACTAAACTAAACTAAACTAGACTAAAACTAAACTAAACTAAACTAAAACTAAACTAAACTAAACTTAAACTAAACTAAACTAAACCAAACTAAACTAAACTAAACTAAACTAAACTAAACTAGACTAAACTAAACTAGACTAAACTAAAACTAAACTAAACTAAAACTAAACTAAACTAAACTAAAACTAAACTAAACTAAACTAAACCAAACTAAACTAAACTAAACTAAACTAGACTAAACTAAAACTAAACTAAACTAGACTAAACTAAACTAAACTAGACTAAACTAAAACTAAACTAAACTAAACTAGACTAAACTAAAACTAAACTAAACTAAACTAAACTAAACTAAACTAAACTAAACTAAACTAAACTAGACTAAACTAAAACTAAACTAAACTAAACTAAACTAAACTAAACTAAACTAGACTAAACTAAAACTAAACTAAACTAAACTAAACTAAACTAGACTAAACTAAACCTAAACTAAACCAAACTAAACTAAACTAAACTAAACTAAACTAGAGTAAACTAAAACTAAACTAAACTAAACTAGACTAAACTAAACTAGACTAAACTAAAACTAAACTAAACTAAACTAGACTAAACTAAAACTAAACTAAACTAAACTAAACTAAACTAGACTAAACTAAACTAAACTAAACTAGACTAAACTAAAACTAAACTAAACTAAACTAAACTAAACTAGACTAAACTAAACTAAACTAAAACTAAACTAAACTAAACTAAACTAAACTAAACTAAACTAAACTAAACTAGACTAAACTAAAACTAAACTAAACTAAACTAAACTAAACTAGACTAAACTAAAACTAAACTAAACTAAACTAAACTAAACTAAACTAAACTAGACTAAACTAAACTAGACTAAACTAAAACTAAACTAAACTAAACTAGACTAAACTAAACTAAACTAAACTAGACTAAACTAAAACTAAACTAAACTAAACTAAACTAAACTAAACTAAACTAAACTAAACTAAAACTAAACTAAACTAAACTAGACTAAACTAAAACTAAACTAAACTAAACTAAACTAAACTAGACTAAACTAAACTAAACTAAACTAGACTAAACTAAACTAGACTAAACTAAACTAAACTAAACTAAACTAAACTAGACTAAACTAAAACTAAACTAAACTAAACTAAACTAAACTAGACTAAACTAAAACTAAACTAAACTAAACTAAACTAAACTAAACTAGACTAAACTAAACTAGACTAAACTAAAACTAAACTAAACTAAACTAAACTAAACTAGACTAAACTAAACTAAACTAAACTAAACTAAACTAAACTAAAACTAAACTAAACTAAACTAAACTAAACTAGACTAAACTAAAACTAAACTAAACTAGACTAAACTAAACTAAACTAAACTAAACTAAACTAAACTAAACTAAACTAAAACCAAACCAAACTAAACCAAACTAAACTAAACTAAACTAAACTTCACCAAGCTAAAACCAAACTAAACTAAACTAAACTAAACTAGACTAAACTAAAACCAAACCAAACCAAACCAAACTAAACTAAACTAAACTAAACTAAACTAAACTAATCTAAACTAAACTAAACTAAACTAAACTAAACCAAGCTAAACTAAACTAAACTAAAACTAAACTAAACTAAACTAAAACCAAACTAAACTAAACTAAACTAAACTAAACTAAACTAAACTAAACTAAACTTCACCAAGCTAAACTAAAAGCAAGTGGATTTGAGTCTCACTGCTGCCTTTGGGATGGTCACGTGTGAGAAGTACAGGCGGGGTGACTCAATGTTGGAAGGCCACCAGATTGTGAGAACGCAAAGCCAACAAGTCCGTCACACCAGTGCCGGCTGTGTGGAATGTCAGCCCTAGCGTTCCGCTGCTCCGCGTTGAATCCATGAACAAAACATCAGCATGTGTGTGGCCGCAGGAGCAGGCAGGGCCAACACTGCACCAGAAGTAATGGAGGCTCCAAAGAAAACAATTCTCTTGAAATGGTGCTTCTGGATATAGTGATTATATTTTTTCCAGAGTGACCGAGAGTGATGGAGTGGTGCGGGTGGAGGGGGAGGGAGAGGAGAAGATGAGGAGGGGGGGAGAGAGGGGGGGGGGGGGGTAGTGGTGGAGGAGCGGCTTGGCCAGGCCGACCCTGTAATGCCGCCAGGACAACGGACCTTTGTGGTCAGGTCAAGTTCTCCGTTCTCCCCGTGACCTGCGCGGGTTTTCTCCGAGATCTTCGGTTTCCCACTTAATTGGTTTAGTAATTTGTAAATGTAAAATTGTCCCAAGTGGGTGTAGGATAGTGTTAGTGTGCGGCGATCGCTGGTCGGCATGGACCTGTTGGGCCGAAGGGCCTGTTTCCGTGCTGTATCTCTAAACTAAACTAAATTAAACTAAAACTGGGACTTGGAAATGGCTCCAAACTTGCAGATCTGTACACTGTCTCAGTGTTCTGCTGCTATACACTTGCACTGGATCTGAGATGCTTATCTAAGGTAGCTGAGTGCTACATCTAAGTTCTTCTTCTTGCTAATGGCGTGCACAGACTAATGTTGTAGACGCCAAAACACTGCATCTACTTGTTTGTGCACGTCGGATTGATTGCATTAGTCGAAACAGGGTGGACCAGGTGAAGGTTGCAACCTCCTAACCCCAGCTAAGTGATTATGTATAGGGATACTTGTGCTGAAATGCACTGTGTACAAAAATGAATTTCACTGTACCTCGGTACGTGGGGCAAATAAAATACCGTGCCATTAAAAACTAAACACGGAAAGAGATGGGTGAGAGACTGCTTCAGCAGAACATTACGTAATTAAACATCCATCTGGCAAGGAGCTGGGTCGTGCATTCCTTCGAAATGAGCAAGGAAAATAGGTGCAACACTTGGAATAACTTTAACCCAGTTCAAGAATCACACACAAAATGCTGGAGTAACTCAGCGGGTGAGGCAGCATCTCTGGAGAGAAGGAATGGGCGACCTTTTTGGGTCGAGGCCCTACTACAGGCTACAAGAATCACACAGACAGGTTCACCAAGAAAGAATTACACAGATTCACCACCCTCTGACAAAAGAGTTGCTTGCTTAAGGGCCTGTCCCACCAGCATCCGACTCCATGCGGTGAGCGCGACCAAACCGGCAGCGGGGGCCGTGCGGAGGTCGGGTGATCCCCTGTACAGGGCCGTTCCCACCAGCATGCGCCTGCATGCGGCAAGCGCGAACAAACCGGCAGTAGGGGCCGCGCGGAGGTCGGGTGAGTGGCGCAACGCGGCGCAAAGTGAGGCGAACCTGGAGCGGAGTCTAAAGATAAGTTCGCCAGGACAGAGAGGGACACACAGAGAGGGGCACAGAGGCACACACACACACACAGAGGGCCACGGAGCCACACACAGAGAGGGTCACGGAGGCACCTACAGATAGGTTCACGGAGGCACGACGTCGAGACGGTGTGTAATGCGTCGAGGCGACTGCGAGCCGACAAGCAGTTGCCGCGCGGAATTTTTGAACATAGTCAGTTTTTTGGAGCCCCGCGCGATGTCGGGACGCACTCCGCACAATTCCGCACTGCTCCGGCGATCGAAGTGGGACCAGCCCCGCGACGCCGGACGGCTCAAACGACCACGGTAGGTCGCGCTCATCGCATGGAGTTGCATGCTGGTGGGACAGGCCCTTTACGTCGAGCAAAGGTACAAAATGCTGGAGTAACCCAACCAGACAGGTGGCATCTCTGCATCCCTGCATCTCATACAGTTTAGTTTATTGCTTGGTGCACCAAGGTGTAATGAAGGGCTTGCAGACTATCCTGAATTGGACTTTGTTTAAGAAGGAACTGTAGATGCTGGAAAAATTGAAGGTGGACAAAAAATGCTGGAGTAACTCAGCGGGTGAGGCAGCATCTCTGGAGGGAAGGAATAGGTGACGTTTTGGGTCGGGACCCTTCTTTCCGCTGACTGGTTAGCGCACAACAAAAGCTTTTCACTGTACCTCGGTACACGCGACAATAAACTAGACTGAAACTAAAACTGAAAAGCTTTTGTCGCGAGAATCAGAGCCTAGGTTTTAGTCCGAGGTTCTCGTCCTGAGTCCAGGACTAGAGGTCATAACCTCAGAATTAAAGGGCGTTCTTTTAGGAAGGAGATGAGGAGACATTTCTTTTGCCAATGGAATTCTTCGCCACAGAAGGCTGTGGAGGCCAAGTCAGTGGATATGTTCAAGGCAGACATAGATAGATAGATTCTTGATTAGTACGGGTATCAGGGGTTATGGGGAGAAGGCAGGAGAATGGGGTTAGGAGGGAGAGATAGATCAGCCATGATTGAATGGCGGAGTGGACTTGATGGGCCGAATGGCCTAATTCTACTCCTCTCACTCATGACCTCATGAATGTAACCCAGTCCTCCCCCCCCATCGATGAACTGCACACTGCAAGGGCCAGGAAGCTAGCGGGCAAGATCATCTCTGACACCTCTCACCCTGTTCACAAACTCTTTGAATCACTTTTCTCTGGAAGGCGACTCCGGACTGTCAAAGCCGCCACAGCCAGACTTGAAAGCAGCTTTTTTCCACGAGTAGTAGCTCTACTCAATAACCAAATATCTGTAGCCTCCTTTTGCTCCGGTTTTTCATTTAATTCTTCGCATGAGTAAATTATAATGTTTTACTTTTAATTGTCTACTGTATATCGTGTTGTACTTGCGAGCAAAGCACCACGGCAAATTCCTTGTATGTATCCATATTTGCCTAATGAAATTTGTACCTCAATTCAATTCAATTCAAGTCAATTCAATTCAATTGAAACATGTATGATTGTTCAGGGCTTGGACACGCTAGAGGCGGGAAACATGTTCACGATGTTGGGGGAGTCCAGAACCAGAGGCCACAGTTTAAGAATAAGGAGTAAGCCATTTAGAACGGAGACGAGGAAACACTTTTTCTCACAGAGAGTTGCGAGTCTGTGGAATTCTCTGCCTCGGTGAGGGCGGTGGAGGCCGGTTCTCTGGATACTTTCAAGAGAGAGCTAGATAGGGCTCTTAAAAATAGTGGAGTCAGGGGATATGGGGAGAAGGCAGGAACGGGGTACTGATTGGGGATGATCAGCCATGATCACATTGAATGGCGGTGCTGGCTCAAAGGGCCGAGGGCCTACTGCACCTATTGTCTATCGTCTATTGTCTATTGTCTAATTCAGATTTTGTATTACTTTTCGCAAGTGATATTTAAGTCTCAGGCGTGAAGAAACCTCTGCATACTTCAGCATCCCCGGAAATCTCCAAACAAACCTTGCCGCGTAATCGGGAGAGCGCTGCAGGCGTTAGGTGCGAGGAGCAAGGATCGGTAGGGAGGTTGAACCCTGGTAACGCCTCCAGCGCCTTCAAGGTTGGCTGCAGGAGACGGAGATGGCCAGGCGAGGAGAGGGGAGGAGACGACGGATCCCGGGAACTGCTCCCGTACATTGAGTGCGCGGGCCGACCGGACATCCCGGACTTTGAATAATGGCCCCAAAAATGGCGGCGCCCGAATGCGTGATATTCCGTAAAACGAATTCCGCTGCGCTGTTGCTTATGTGACTATTAAAACATCGTTGAACCATGGAACCCTTAAACTATTACTCAAATTGGAACCACTTGGATTTCAAAATATGACTGTCCGAAGATCTTTGGTGCTCGATGGCAGAACCAGGTTGATGCCGAGATGCTCCGAGCCGTCAATCATCGTTAGTTTTAGTCATAGAGTGATACAGTGTGGAAACAGGCCCTTCAGCCCAACTTGCCCACACTGGCCAACAATGTCCCAGCTACACTAGTCCCACCAACCGCCAAACTTGTACTATCCATGGACCTGCCTAACTGTTTCTTAAACTTTGGGATAGTCCCTGCCCTAACTACCACCTCTGGCAGCTTGTTCCACACACCCACCACCCTTTGTGTGACAACGTAACCCCTCAACTTTCCTATTAAATCTTTTCCCCTTCAACTTAAACCTATGTCCTCTGGTCCTCGATTCCATTACTCTGGGCAAGAGATTCTGTGCATCTACCCGATCTATTCCTCTCATGGTTGTATATACTTCTATAAGATCACCCCTCATCCTTCTGCGCTCCAGGGAATAGAGACCCAGCCTACTCAACCTCTCCCTGTAACTCAGACCCTCTAGTTCTGGCAACATTCTCGCAAATCTTCTCTGTACCCTTTCCAGCTAGACAACATCTTTCCTGTGACATGGTGCCCAGATCTGAACATAATGTGGCCTCATCAACGTCCAAAGTGACCTCCTAACTTCTGTTCCCCATAGTTCCTCACGCCCCTCATACTTTCAGTAACGACCTCACAACATGCAGCGAGCCCAGAGTCTGGCTTTGTTCCTCAGCCAAACCTCGTGCCTCCCGCAGTGGAAGAGACAACTTGCAGTTAAAGGGAAAACAATAATTATTCATTAAGTTCCCTCGGCAGAGCCCCAGTCACACCTCACGCTGCCTCGGCAGGGCCAGCAGCATAATCAAGGACCAGTCACACCCTGGCCACTCCGTCTTCTCCCCTCTCCCATCGAGCAAAAGAACTAGGGACAATTTATTTTATTTTACACTCACCCAATCTTAAAAGCCCTCAAGAGCTCTCCCGAGTTTAAAAAAAAAAATCAAACTCGTGGAAGCACGTAAAATGTACGTAGCGGGTACGTCGGAGCTCGGGACGTCTCTCAGCGGCTCGTAACGCAAACGGCAGGTACTCGGGAAACGCGGTAAGCTCGGGAAGACTCGTGAAGATTTTTCAACATGTTGGAAAATGTCCACGAGAGCCCCGAGTGCCTATGAGCGGCCATTACCGTAAATCTCCGAGTTCGAATCAGGGCAAACTCGGGAGAGCTCTTGAATGAACTCGTACAGTGGGACAGGGCTTTACAACGCACACCTCCAGATTCAGGGACAGTTTCTTCCCAGCTGTTATCAGGCAACTGAATCGTCCTACCACAAGCAGAGAGCGGTCCTGAACTGTGTGAGAAAGAACTGCAGATGCCGGTTTAAATCGAAGGTAGACACAAAATGCTGGGGTAACTCAGCGGGTGAGGCAGCATCTCCGGAGAGAAGGAATGGCCGATGTTTCGGGTCGAGACCCTTCTTCAGACTGATGTCAGGGGAGGGTGCGGGACAGAGATGGAATGTAGGCGGAGGCAGTAAGACTAGTTGGAGAACTGGGAAGGGGGAGGGGAGGGAGGGAGAAAGCAAGGGCTACTTGAAGTTAGAGAAGTCAATGTTCATACCGCTGGGGTGTGAGCTGCCCAAGCGAAATATGAGGTGCTGTTCCTCCAATATGCACTGGGCCTCACTCTGACAATGGAGGAGGCCCAGGACAGAAAGATCAGATTAGGAATGGGAGGGGGAGGTGAAGTGCTGGGCCACCGGGAGATCAGGTAGGTTATCACGGATTGAGTGGAGGTGTTCGACTATCTACCTCATTGGTGACCCTCGGACTCTCCTTGATCGGACTTTACTGGCTTTACCTTGCACTAAGCGTTATTCTAAAATAGTTTACAGCTGATTTTAGTTTCAAGTTTTGAAGTTTTGAGTTTGAAAGATACAGGCCCTTCGGCCCACCGAGTCCATGCTGGCCGTTGATAACCTGTCCACTGCTGCATCCACTTTCCATACGAGGGCCAATCTCCAGAGGGCCAATTAACCGACAAAACCCACACCTCTTCGGAGCGTGGGAGGAAACCGGAGCACCCGGAGGAAACCCACGCGGTCAAACGTGCAAACTCCACACAGACCGCACCCGAGGTCAGGATCGAACCTGGGTCTCTGCTTTGAGGCAACAGCTCCACAAGCTGCGCATTGTTTTTTTTGATGTAATTCTCTGTAATTATATACAGATAGCAAAAGCCCAGAAGCACCACTCAGATAATCTATTGTAAGGTAAATATTGACCAAAAGACGAGGAATTTTTTTGCAAATGCCCCCAGCAAAAACAAGATCGATACTCAACCATGCTTATTAACTTAAAATGAGCTGGTAGAACTCTGTCAACAGGATAATCCAAACTCCCAAATCATCTTGTAATAAAGTGTCTCTCTTTCCCCAACCTATTCGTGATCTTGGTTCGAAGATGATGATTCCATTGCAATTATTAAAATGGTGGCAGACACGGTGGCGCAGCGGTAGAGTTGCTGGCTTACAACGCTGACAGCACCAGAGACCCGGGTTTGATCCCGACTACGGGCGCCGTCTGTACGGAGTTTGAACGTTCCCCCCGCTACCTGCGTGGCTTTTCTCCGAGATCTTCGCTTTCCTCCCGCACTCCAAAGACGTACAGGTCTGTAGGTTAGTTGGCTTGGTAAAAATTGTCCCTAGTGGGTGTAGGATAGTGTTCATGTGCGGGGATCGCTGGTCGGCGCGGACCCGGTGGGCCGAAGGGCTGTTTCCGCGCTGTATCTCTAAACTATTAAAGTGTTTGGCAACTAATGGGTCCTCTATGCAGTAAGGGAGATGAGTTCTATTGAAGAATGTGGAAGTGGCAGAGATATTAAACAAATATTTTGTGTCTGTCTTTATGAAGGAAGATGTTGAAAACCGGCCAAATTATAAAGAGTATGAGACTAACTGAATAGCTCCACGGGATTAGGTTAGTTTAGTATAATTTAGAGATACAGGGCGGAAACAGGCCCTTCGGCCCACCCAGTCCGCGCCAAACAACGGCCCCCAGACACTATCCTACACCCACAAGGAACTGTTTGCAATTATGCCGAGCCAATTAGCCTACATAGAAACATAGAACATATGTGCAGGAGTAGGCCATTAAGCCCACCCGGAGCCAATGTGATCATGGCTGATCATCCCCAATCAGTGCCCCGTTCCTGCCTTCTCCCCATATCCCCTGACTCCGCTATCTTCAAGACCCCCCATCTAGCTCTCTCTTGAACGTTCCCAGAGGGCCGACCTCCACCGCCCTCTGAGGCAGAGAATTCCACAGGATCACCACTCTTATTTGTTTTAAAGGTGTTTCCCCATCTCGCCCTACGTAGCTCTCTCTTGAAAGCATTCATTATAAACAAACCAAGTAGATATTGAGGGAATGGAGGATTATCGATCACGTGGAGGGGATTAGTCAACTTGGCATCATGTTAGGCACAGACATGGTGGGCTGAAGGGCCTGTTCCTGTGCTGAACTGTTCAATATTCTATCTTACCTTTCTTTAGTTTGGAGATACAGCGCAGGAACAGGCCCTTCAGCCCACCAAGCACGTGCCGACTAGCGATCCCCACGCATTAACACTATCCTGCGCTGACACTAACACTGTATTGTGTACAGTTCTGGTCTCCAAATCTGAGGAAGGACATTATTGCCATAGAGGGAGTGCAGAGAAGGTTCACCAGACTGATTCCTGGGATGTCAGGACTGTCTTATGAACAAAGACTGCATAGACTCGGTTTATACTCTCTAAAATTTAGGAGATTGAGAGGGGATCTTATAGAAACTTACAAAATTCTTAAGGGGTTGGACAGGCTAGATGCAGGAAGATTGTTCCCGATGTTGGGGAGGTCCAGGACAAGGGGTCACGGCTTAAGGATAAGGGGGAAATCCTTTAGGACCGAGATGAGAAGGACTTTTTTCACACAGAGAGTGGTGGGTCTCTGGAACTCTCTGCCACAGAGGGTAGTTGAGGCCAGTTCATTGGCTATATTTAAGAGGGAGTTAGATGTGGCCCTTGTGGCTAAGGGGATCAGAGGGTATGGAGAGAAGGCAGGTACGGGATACTGAGTTGGATGATCAGCCATGATCATATTGAATGGCGGTGCAGGCTTGAAGGGCCGAATGGCCTACTCCTGCACCTAATTTCTATGTTTCTATGTTTCTATCCTACACCCACACTGGGGGCAATTTACAAATTTACAATCCTGTCCACCTTTGGAGTGTGGGATGAAACCGGAGCTCCCGGAGAAAACCCACACAGTTACAAACTCCTTACAGACACCACCCGTAGACGGGATTGATCCCGGGTCTCTTGCGCCGTGAGGCAGCAACTCTCCCGCTGAGCCACTGTGTCTTTTAGTTTAGTTTAGTTTAGTTTAGAGATACAGCGTGGAAACAGGCCCTTCGGCCCAACTGGTCCGTGCCGTCCAGCGATCCCCGCTCATTTACACTATCCTAAACCCACTGGGGGCAATTTATTTTGCACTCGCCCAAGCCAATTAATCTACAAACCTGTACGTCTTTGGAGTGTCGGAGGAAACCAAAGTCAAAGTCAAAGTTAAACAAACGTTATTGTCATTTAGAAATACATCGATATATGCAGTTCCAAACGAAATTCCGTTGCATTTGGCTCCCCGTGCAACACGATAATTAACAGAAGGATAAACATGGATAAAATGGATAAAAAGGATAAAAGGATAAATAGACAATGGTGGCAGCCCATTACATGGATACCGAAGATACACCGAAGATACACCGAAGATAGCCATATAACCATATAACAATTACAGCACGGAAACGGGCCTTCTCGGCCCTTCCAGTCCGTGCCGACCATTTATTTTTCCCCTAGTCCCATCTACCTGCATCTCGGAGAAAAGCCACGCAGGTCACGGGGAGAAAGTGTAAACTCCGTACAGACTGCACCCGTAGACGGGATCGAACCCGGGTCTCCAGCGCTGCATTCGCTATAAGGCAGCGACTCTACCGCTGCGCCACCGTGACGCCCAATCGTCTTAGCATCAGCAAAAAATTAATAGTGTAAAGTTAGTTGGATGCAAAGACAACTTTTACTCTCTCTTGAAAAGTCTCCAGAATGTCAACATGACCGACATCAGAGGTTTTGAAGGAGGTAGTTGTGAGCACAGCAAATATACAACAGTGCTGGAGAAACTCAGGCCTCACCCGCTGAGTTTCTCCAGCACTTTTGTCTACCTTCGTTTTTCCCAGCATCTGCAGTTCCTTCTTAAACACTGCAAATATACTATCATTTTCTCATTTACTCCACCCATCTGCCTTGTTCTTCTTATCGAGTCCACACACAAGATTAGAAGTTGTTCAGCCGCAGCTGAGCACACTTCTCGGCATCTGCATACAATGTGGCAATGTTACAAAATTTTGAGATGTAAAAAATCAAGTCTGCAATTTATCGCATCAGATAAAGCATAAAAAGAAGTGTAATTTGACACCTAATTCACTTTCATATCTTCAGTATTAAAAAAGTTAGGGCCATTTCCATACTCGGAAATTAGCATCTTGTTTCCCGTTGCTTTTCCATTCACTTAACACAAAAGCTGTGATCGAGGGCAGTCAAAAGCCCATAACTTTCTTAAAAATTAAGAGAACTGAAAGAAATTTTCAGTTATTATGGATTGAAGCATTCTGAAACAAATATGAAACAATCTTACTTGGATGACCTGAAATTAAAGCATATCATTAGCTAGTTACCCAATTGTAGCTAATTACAAAATTCAATTACTAGATCTAAACATCTATCCATTTCTTAAGAAAAGATTAACATTTTTAAATAGCCTAAGTGTCCAAATAACATTCACACAAGAATTCACAATATAACATGATTTTTAAATCTCATTGTCATGAATTATGAGGCCAAATGGAAGGAATTCAATGTTTAATTCCCGTAAATTAATGGCCATTTAAATCATCTTGTGAGTGGGTTTTTGTGGAACGCGATCGATTGGAACGTTGCGGTTGCAGTGAATTTGAACCCCATATCGGCAGGAAAAACACTGCCGGTTCGTATGGGGCCAAAATCGCATTTTCGCCAAGGACATTTTAAAGTCATCCTAACAAGCAAGTTTATATGTAAAATAGACGACTTGCCTTATATTTTGTCCCCTACGTGAGATCCGTCCCGTTGTCGGCGTTGACGGTGTTAGAAGTCGCTCTTTTATTTTACTCCAGCGTTTAAATTGTCCCGCTATTTTTTTTAAAAACTTACGAGAACGGAAGTCGGAAGGATTTTTCTGCATCACATGGCAGCCCGAGAAAATATATCTCGGACAGGCAGGAGAAAACGGCATTTTAACCCCCCCCCCCCCCCAAAGGCGCCAAAGTCGCGCACACGGCCAGTGGCAGAACTGCAGCGCCGCTGAAGGTAGATATTGTAACATACCTACACAATGGTGTCTGAATTGCCGCTTCTTGCTCTTCTCGTGCGCGATGGTGGAAAGATTGGTGGAAACAGGGCCAGCGACGTGAATGCTCTTTCCTTGACTCCACCCATCTGCCAAAAAATGTGTATTTTCTATCCTGAGCAAATCCCAGTGATAACGTTTGGTGACTTATTGCTGTGTTTGCAGATGAGTTTGGCAAGCAGTCTAAGGAGGGACATAAATCACATTCCCTTCTTCCTCCCCAGACTGGAGCCTGCTTTTACCAAGAAATGTCCTTTTATTTTGTTTGTCCAACTCCCCGATGTACGTAGGAAGCGCAGACTGAGAGAACCACACTTGTTCCCTGGCCTGTGCTCAATTTCCACTGATTGCGGATTCCATCCCTGAACCTATTTAACGAGGAGAGGATCTGAAACGTTCCTCTCTCTGTTCCCCAGATGTTAAATCAAGCAAAACATAGGAACATGGAAAATAGGTGCAGGAGTAGGCCATTCGGCCCTTCGAGCCAGCACCGCCATTCAATATGATCATGGCTGATCATCCACAGTCAACCCCCGTTCCTGCTTTATCCCCACATCCCTTGATTCCCTCAGCCCTAAGAGCTAAATCTTATAGCCCTGTCCCATGGTGCGAGTTCATTCCAAGAGCTCTCCCGAGTTTGCCCTGATTCGAACTCGGAGATTTGCGGTAATGGCCACTCGTCGGTACTTGGGGCTCTCGTGGACATTTTTCAACATGTTGAAAAATCTTCACTAGTCTTCCCGTGCTTACCTGCCATTAGCGAGTCTTCCCGAGTACCTGCTGCTAGCGTTACGAACCGCTAAGAGACGTCCCCGAGCACCGATGTACAGGCTACATTCATTCTCCGTGCTTACCACGAGTTTGATTATTTTTAAACTCGGGAGGGCTCTTGGAATGAACTTGTACCGTGGGACAGGGCTTTTACTCTCTCTTGAAGAGTCTCCTTAATGTCAACATGATCAACATCCTCCATCATTCATAGTCGCACGTTTAGCTCCATTGTCCGAGGGACCATGAGAAGCCACACAACTCTCCATGGCAATTATCTGCGCTCACCCTTGGAGTGCAGGAGGACAAGGGGTGCAAAATCATGAGAGGAATAGATCGGGTGGATGCACAGAGTCTCCTGCCCAGAGTAGGGGAATCGAGGACCAGAGGACATAGGTTCAAGGTGAAACTGAGTTGGATGATCATGGCTGATCATCCAACTCAGTATCCCGTACCTGCCTTCTCTCCATTCCCTCTGATCCCCTTAGCCACAAGGGCCACATCTAACTCCCTCTTAAATATAGCCAATGAACTGGCCTCAACTACCTTCTGTGGCAGAGAGTTCCAGAGACCCACCACTCTCTGTGTGAAAGAAGTCCTTCTCATCTCAGTCCTAAAGGATTTCCCCCTTATCCTTAAGCTGTGACCCCTTGTCCTGGACCTCCCCAACATCGGGAACAATCTTCCTGCATCTAGCCTGTCCAACTCCTTAAGAATTTTGTAAGTTTCTATAAGATCCCCTCTCAATCTCCTAAATTCTAGAGAGTACAAACCGAATCTATCCAGTCTTTCTTCATAAGACAGTCCTGACATCCCAGGAATCAGTCTGGTGAACCTTCTCTGCACTCCCTCTATGGCAATAATGTCCTTCCTCAGATTTGGAGACCAGAACTGTACGCAATACTCCAGGTGTGGTCTCACCAAGACTCTATACAACTGAAGTAGAACCTCCCTGCTCCTATACTCAAATCCTTTTGCTATGAATGCTAACATACCATTCGCTTTCTTCACTGCCTGCTGCACCTGCATGCCTACTTTCAATGACTGGTGTACCATGACACCCAGGTCGCACTGCATCTCCCCTTTTCCTAATCAGCCACCATTTAGCTAATATTTTTCTAATCGGCCACCATTTAGATAATATTTAGATAATGGTAAGGGGGAAAGGGGGAAAAGAATTAATAGGAATCTGTGGGGCAACCTTATGTGAGGATGCTCTTCATAGACTATAGCTCTGCCTTCAATACGGTCATCCCCACCAAGCTCACCTCCAAACTCCACCAGCGAGGCCTCAGCTCACTGATATGCGATTGGATCCTGAATTTTCTGATGGAGTGACCGCAGGCAGTGACACTGGGGCCGCGCCTGTCCTCCACTATCACCCTGAGCAGCGGCACACCACAGGGCTGTGTACTGAACCCCATGCTCTACTCCCTCTTCACCCATGATTGTGTCCCTGCATTTGACAACAACACCATTGTCAAGTTTGCAGACGACACAACGGTGATCGGGCTGATCACCAACGGGGATGAAACAAACTACAGTGCGGAGGTGCAGAACCTGGCGGACTGGTGCTCACGGAACAACTTGTCGCTAAACACCTCCAAGACCAAGGAGCTGATTATCGACTTCAGGAGGTCACAGAATGGGGAATACGCCCCAATCTCCATCTACGGGGACAGTGTGGAGAGAGTGTCCAGCTTCAAGTTTCTGGGCACTCACATCTCAGAGGGCCTCACATGGTCCACCAACACCGCTGCGCTGGTCAAAAAGGCACAGCAACGACTGTTCTTCCTGAGAACATTGAAACGGACTGGTCTGCCCCAACAGCTGCTGTCGACCTTCTACCGCTGCACCACAGAGAGCAGACTAACGTATGGCATCTCTGTGTGGTATCTCAGCAGCACAGAGGCGGGGAGGAGACCTCTTCAGCGCGTTGTCCACAGAACGCAACAGATTATTGGGACACAGCTACCAGCCTTGGAGGGCATCTACCACACACGGTGCCTCAGGAAGGCTGTCAGCATCCACCAAGACTCCTCTCACCCTTGTAATGGACTGTTCGAACTACTCCCTTCCGGCAGACGTTACAAGGCCTTCTACGCCCGCACCTCCAGACGCAGGAACAGCTTCATTCCCAGAGCTATAGCTATATGTTTCTCGGGGTATCTAAATGTTATTAGTTGTTTAAGTTATGACATTGGATGGAAGTTGCAAACCAAATCGCGTTGCACTTATACGCAATGACAATAAAAGATATTATTATTATTATTATTATCCACACAGAGGGTGGTGGGTGTGTGGAACGAGCTGCCAGAGGACGTAGTTGAGGCTGGGACTATCCCAACATTTAAGAAACAGTTAGGCAGGTACATGGACAGGACAGGTTTGGAGCAATATGGACCAAAAGTGGGCAGGTGGGACTAGTGTAGCTGGGACATGTTGGCTGGTGTGGGCAAGTTGGGCCGAAGGGCCTGTTTCCACGCTGTAACACTCTGTGACTCTGTGGCTCTGATGAATAATACTCAGTTCCCAGACTCGCTACCACAACCACGCGTGTTTTTTGCGGGGCTTGCCTGCGCTCACCTAGCCCACAGCTAACAATCCCTTATCATCGTTACTTTTTTGCACGCCTTTCGTTCATTGTTTCTACATCTCTCGACATCATTTCTCGACATCATTTCTCGACATCATGACATCACCAAGTGGCGACACCTCGCAGCAGCGGCCTCTACAGTCCGTCTGTCTTTTTTTTTTCTTTTTGTCCTGTTAAGTGCGTGTTTTGGTTGTAGTTTATATATTATTTTTAGCTGTATATGTGTGTGGGGGGGGGGGGGGGGGGGGGGGCGCCGGGAAACTTCCCTGTGCGGGGGACTCGGCCTTTTCCCCGTCGGGTCTCCGTTGTCGTTGGGGCCTAGCACCGTGGAGCGGCCTCCAACCGGAACGACCTGGGGCTCCAGTCACGGAGCCTGCGGACTCACCATCGCGGAACTGGCCGAGCGTGGAGAGCTGTGGTGGCGCGCGGCTGCGGCCCGACTTCGGAGCTTCGGAGGCTCCAGCCACAGGCCCGGTGGACGGTGACATTGGGAGCTCGCGGGTCCCTGGTGGGAGACCGCTTTTCGGAGCTCCCGCAACGGCAAACTTCGCCCGCCCGAATTGCGGGATTAAAAACGGGGCCTTACATCGCCCGGCGAGGCTTTAACGGCCGCGGGAATTACCATCGCCCGCCGGAGGCTCCAACATCAAGACCCGGAGCAGGGCCGTACATCACCCGGTGCGGCCTTAATGGCCGCGGGACTTACCATCGCCCGAGAAGAATAAAGAACAGGGGAGATACGAGACTTTGCCTTCCATTACAGTGAGGAGATGTTTGGAGATTCACTATGATGGATGTTTATGTAAATTGTGTTAATTGTGTGTTTTGTTTTTTTTTCTTGTTTGTATGACTGCAGAAACGTAATTTTATTTGAACTTAGGGTTAAATGCCAATAAGCGTTATTCTATTCTGCTCTATCGCCATCTATAGCTCTCACTTCCCTTTCCTGTGGCTCTCAGTCTGAAGAAGGGTCTCAAACCGAAACGTCACCCACTCCTTCTCTCCAGAGATGCTGCCTGCCCCGCTGAGTTACTCCGGCATTTTGTATCTATCCTCAGTTCCTTCCTCCACATCTCGTCTGCTCCACCGCAAAATCTCCACAAGGCACGTCTACTTTGAAGAAGTTCTCCTCGTCTCTCTGACGAGAGTTCTGCGCCACCCTCTCTCGCTGCTCCCCCTCTGTGATCCCTCCTGTCCTCCTCTGACTCTACGACCGCCTGTTCACCCAGACTCGCTTTCATTTGTTCTATATCTCTCCACATCACCTTCTAGAGCTCTCGTTTCTCTTTCCTCTCGTCTTCTTGCGAATGAATCATAAATAAACGAAAGGAATAGTTAGACCTCAAGCCGGGCGTTGAGCAGCCAGGTTGTTGTCTCTGTTGGCGTCAATGTCTGCCAGGCCCTGACTGAGCTCCATTTGGTGGGTGGTAGAGCGGGCACCCAGAGATGATATGGTTGGCTGTCTGTTGTTCACAGGCTGGGCTCTGGCGGAGGGAGGGAGCCCCCATCTCCACACGCTGGCATTGAAACGCCCAACTCCAGTACCAAGTCTGTTGAGCTTCACCCATGCTCCTCTGGGGAGGCCAGACCCTGAACAGCTTTTATCTGGTGAAGAGATGTAGCTGTGTAATGGAGTTGAGGTTGCCTTCCACTCCTGTGACCACTTGGTGGCCATCCAGTGTGCGTTTGCCTTTTCCCTGACTCTCGGTCTGAGGAAGGGTCTCGACCCGAAACGTCACCTACTCCTTTCCTCTGGAGATGCTGCCTGACCCGCTGAGTTACTCCAGCAATTTGTGTCGACCTTCGGTTTAAACCAGCATCTGCAGTTCCTTCCGACACACTAATCGGGGCCAACCAGATATGGATCCAAGGACATATAAAAGAATGTCAACTAGCACCATAATTCTGCGAGGCTGGCCAGGAACGGCAGATTCTGGAATCCAGAGTAACAAAAGCAGTGGGTGGCACGGTGGCACAGTCCCAGAGACCCGGGTTTGATCCTGACTATTATATATATTTTATTTTTTTCCGGACAAAATCTTTATTGCCTTCAATGCTTCATATGCTCAAGGAGCGTTTGATCATTAAAGTATACAGAATGCATTAAAAATTGTTGGACTGCAGTGCAGTCCAAAATGATTAGGACCAGATCAAACTTAAACCCCTGTCTCACGTTGCTAGTTGACCCACGAGTGACCCTGAGTTTAAAACAAATTTAACTCGTGGTAATCACGTACAATTAACGTAGCGGGAACGTCGGAACTCGCGCGAGCAACTTAGCCACTCGTGGCGCTAACGGCAGGTACCCGTGAAACTTGCTGACTCTTGAAAGAATTCAAACATGACTGAGGCTTTCCACGAGTCAACTTTACTGTTCAAGTTAAAAATTAAAACATTTAAACTCGTTGTTAGAACGTAGTGGCCCTTGAGTTTACCTTAGTGCCTCGTGAATCTACCGTGGGCACTCTTTAACTCAGCGGGCAGGCAGCATCTCTGGAGAGAAGGAATGTGTGAAGGGATAGCGTTTCTATTGAACCTCACAATGAAAGGACAATGGATTTCACCCTTGTAGTTCAGCGTACTTGCTCAAAGGTTTACAGCCGAACTGAACTCAAAATATGGTTTGTATATCAAACATGCAATGTTACAAGCACTAACCAACCATTTACAGATGAATGACACATGCAGCTCCTGGAAAGCAAACCTTAATTAGTTCCGTATTAGAGTGAAGTTCTTACCGACAGTAATAATTTTATTCTGAATCGTTTAAATCTACCGAGAATCATTTTAGTTTACACCCACCGCCTCCATACTAATACACGTGTACCCACATGCTGTTTCCTCCATATACCACCGGTTGTATCGTTATTTACTTATTTTGGCCACCCTGAGTCTGAACCGCGCTGTAATACAGAGCAAGCCTTTATTTCTATTTCCCTTTGTGAGAATTTGTTTCCCCTGATCATCCTCAGTAAATAGACATGCGGGCAGCTCTAATAATGTTCACATGATGCCTAATCGCTTTCCAAATATTGGAACGTGAAATTATATGTTATCTATCGTGCAAAGCTTCATTTCTGATCTTCACAGTGCCAACCGCATCGAAGCCTTTCGCTGCTTGGATAAGGACGAGATGCAGAATGAGTTTGGATACACAGTGGGGTATTGCTTAAAGTTGTATCTGTGTGTTGGTGGAGCGAGATCTGGGTGCCCCGAAACTGCGCTGGTTCGTTCCGCAACTAGCCGACTGTACTGCCTTCACCGTTTGTAACACCTTTTCCCATGGACACCTTTCAGAACAAGCTCAGAAACAGCTTCTCTTATGTCCGTTTTCAGGTGAGCCGACAATGTGGAGAGGTAGGGTTTTGTCACCGAACCAGCCGAACTCCTAGAGACCAAACGTACTCTAGAATTTAGGAGATTGAGGGGGGATCTTATAGAAACGTACAAAATTCTTAAGGAGTTGGACAGGCTAGATGCAGGAAGATTGTTCCCGATGTTGGGGAGGTCCAGGACAAGGGGTCACAGCTTAAGGATAAGGGGGAAATCCTTTAGGACCGAGATGCGAAGGACTTTTTTCACACAGAGAGTGGTGGGTCTCTGGAATTCTCTGCCACAGAGGGTAGTTGAGGCCAGTTCATTGGTTCTATTTAAGAGGGAGTTAGATGTGGCCCTTGTGGCTAAAGGGATCAGAGGGTATGGAGAGAAGGCAGGTACGGGATACTGAGTTGGATGATCAGCCATGATCATATTGAATGGCGGTGCAGGCTCGAAGGGCCAAATGGCCTACTCCTGCACCTAATTTCTACGTTTCTATGTTTCTATGTTATATAGCTCATTCTACCTGTTTAGCTTAAAAATGACCCCCACTCTCCCACCCCCATCCCCACCAACCCTCGGAGAGAACAGCGAGGGTTTGTTGCTCTTGTTCCGAATTAACCATATAACATATAACCAATTGTGGAAGAGTTGAAGAAAAGTGATCTCTCTGGGAAAAGGAGAAGTTCAAAATGCAATAGATGCGGCCGCACTGAATTCTATCTTTAGCTCAAAGCCGCAGGATGGAGATGTCTTCTTTAACACTGTTGCTTATTAAAACAGACCTTCATTCACAGTTGGTTCCAGAGTAACTCGGGAGAGGAACTTGGAACATCGCAGAAATGACAAGTAAACGGCAAACTTAGTCATACCCGTGGGAACTCGGTTAAACTCTTGATCATACGCTTGGAATCTCGTACCCGCCCACGAGTCTTTCACTCGGGGTAGCTCGCACAGTGAGACAGGGCTATTAAAGCCCACTACGCGGTCTCAAGGCCAAGTGCAGAGTAGGTTATTTTTGAATGCTGCAGTCAGGCAGAGTTCGGCCTTCCTCCCGCTATTTCCCAGCAAAGATCGGACGTTGTTGGTCTAGAGGAATACCTTCTTTGTCAATAGACAATAGACAATAGGTGCAAGAGTAGGCCATTCAGCCCTTCGAGCCAGCACCACCATTCAATGTGATCATGGCTGATCATCCCCAATCAGTTCCCCGTTCCTGCCTTCTCCCCATATCCCCTGACTCCGCTATCTTTAAGAGCCCTATCTAGCTCTCTCTTGAAAGCATCCAGAGAACCTGCCTCCACCACCCTCTGAGGCAGAGAATTCCACAGACTCACAAATCTCTTGAAAAAGTGTCTCCTCATCTCTGTTCTAAATGGCTTACTCCTTATTCTTAAACTGTGGCCCCTGGTTCTGGACTCCCCCAACATTGGGAACATGTATCCCACCTCTAGCGTGTCTAAACCCTTAATAATCTTATATGTTTCAATAAGGTCCCCTCATCCTTCTAAATTCCAGAGTGTACAAGCCCAGCCGCTCCATTCTCTCAGCATATGACGCTGATCTGACTGCTTTTGAAATCGTAATCTTGCAAAGTGATCGTTCACTCACAAAGAAACATAGGGAATAGGTGCATGAGTAGGCCATTCGGCCCTTCAAGAACGATCTGCCATTCAATATGATCATGGCTGATTATACACAAGCAGTACCCCGTTCCTGCTTTCTTCCCATATCCCTTGATTCTGTTAAGGGCCTGTCCCACCAGCATGCAACTCTATGCGATGAACGCGATCAAACTAGAAGCGGGGGCCGTGCGGAGGTCGGGTGATCCCTGTACAGGGCCGTTCCCACCAGCATGCGCCTGCATGCGGCAAGCGCAACCAAACCGGCAGTAGGGGCCGCGCGGAGGTCGGGTGAGTGGCGCAACGCAGCGCAAAGTGAGGCGAACTTGGAGCGAAGTCTTCAAGGTAAGTTCGCCAGGACAGAGAGGGGCACAGAGAGGGGCACAGAGGCACACACACACAGAGGGCCACGGAGCCACACACATAGATGGTCACGGAGGCACCTACAGATAGGTTCACCGAGGCACGATGTCGGGGCGGTGTGTAAACGTCGAGGCGACTGCGAGCCGACAAAGCCGTTGCCGCGTGGAATTTTTGGACATAGTCAGTTTTTCGGATACCCACGCGGTGTCGGGACGAACTCCGCACAATTCCGCACGGCTCCGGCGATCGAAGTGGGACCGGCCCCGCGACACCGGATGGCTCAAGCGACCACGTTAGGTTGCGCTAATCGCATAGAGTTGCATGCTGGTGGGACAGGCCCTTTAGCCCGAAGAGCTATGTCTATCTCTTGAAAACATCCAGGCCTCCACTGTCTTCTGTGGCGGAGAATTCCACAGATTCACAACTCTCTGGGTGAAAAGAATGACTGTGACTGTGGTGTATCTATAGTCTCAGTGGTAGGTAGAGTTGCTGCCCTCAGAGCTACATCCAACTCTCTGTGAGAAAAAGTGTTTCCTCGTCTCCGTTCTAAATGGCTTACTCCTTATTCTTAAACTGTGGCCCCTGGTTCTGGACTCCCGCAACATCGGGAACACGTTTCCTGCCTCTAGCGTGTCCAAACCCTTAACAATCTTGGCTTGTCCTGAATCTTGTCCCATTTTGTTACGACTCCCGAATGCAGGTACTTCAGAGCCGCGTAACATCGTTAAAAACCGAGTTCAAGAAAATAGTCTTGAATTTAGTTAAGGGAAGACAAAAACCCAAACCTGATTCAAACAACACAGTCAGGGACAAGAATAGACTGACAAACAAATATAACAGTGCTCCAGCCAGCCTCACGTGCTCCCCGTGGGTTTTTGCCGGGCGCTCCGGTTTCCTTCCTCAATCCAAAGGCGTGCAGGTTTGCAGGTTAATTGGCCCTCTGTGAAATTCTCCCTGTGCGTGTTGGATAGAACCAGCATCACGGGTGGTCCCTGGTGGGAGGTTGCGGAGCTGGGTGGGCCGAAGGGTCTGTTTCCACGCTGCATCTGAACTAAATGAAAATCAGGCAAGTGGACAGTTGCCCATCCTAGTCTATTTTGGTGCTCGAGTGAAGTCATCTGGGTGGAGTGGTAATGGGTCAGTTTCACGCTCGATAAGCTTCGGCAGCATGTACGACAGACCTGGCAATCTCACTGGAGGTCCCAATGGAGGTCTCCGCCCATCCCTGCTCTCCCCAATGGAAAGCCGCTGGCCCCCTGGATCCGGGAGACTCAGCGTTCCCGCTCGTTCCCGCTGAGAGGAGGCATCCTCTCTTCGCATCGAGGAATCGCTCCGTGTCTCTTCACGAGTGGCCATCGACGGGTGGTAGAGCCGCTGCCTCAGAGCGCCGGAGACCCGGGTTCGATCCTGACCTCGGGTGCTGTCTGCGTATGGGATTTGCACGTTCTCCCCGTGACTCCATGGATTTTCCTCATTGTGCATTTCGACTTGGACTATTCTGGTCTGGTTACCTAATGGAACTGATCCTTGAATAGATCAATATTTTTTTTGTACCTTTAGTTGTTGTGTTGTTGTGCTAATATAGCTGTAAAGCTGCAGCAAGTAAAGCCCCTGTCCCACTTAGGTGATTGTGTCGGCGACTACAGGCGACTAGGCTGTCTCCACATGGTGACGCCTGCATGGTCGTGAGTCGCCTCCTCAAGTCGCCTAAAGAGTCGTAACGTTTTTCCTGGTCGCTGCTGGATTTTGAAATATCCAAAGACGTAGCTTGTCGTCTCCTGTCGTAGGTGCTGTTGCCGGTTGTCACCAGGATGATGCAGGTTGTTGCCGGGTGCCGTTGGTTGTCGCCGGGTGCTGACTTCGGTGAATTCCATCGGCGACGACCTACGTCAACCTACATTGACCGTCGACAGGTACCGACGACTGAATTGTCTTCAGTTGTCATCAGTTGTTGCCGACAGGGTCGTGGCTTGTCGTGGCTTGTCGCGGGCAGACGTAGGTCGACTTCGGTTGTCGTAGGTTGTCGCCTGTGTGGCCGTAGGTTGGCGTAGGTGTGGTCGTAGGTGGACGTCCTAATGGGCCGCCGGTTGTCGGTGGCTTGCTGTAGGTTGTCGTAGACATTGTCGTGGGGGGGGGGGTTCAGTTGCCGCTTTTTCGGCAACCTGTTACAGCCATGGAAACACAGAGACATAGAAAATAGGTGCAGGAGGAAGCCATTCGGCCCTTCGAGCCAGCACCGCCATTCATTGTGATCATGGCTGATCGTCCTCAATCAATAACCCGTGCCTGCCTTCTCCCCACATCCCTTGACTCCACTAGCCCCTAGGGCTCTATCTAACTCTCTCTTAAATCCATCTAATGATTTGGCCTCCACTGCCCTCTGTGGCAGGGAATTCCACAAATTCACAACTCTCTGGGTGAAAAAGTGTTTTCTCATCTCAGTCTTAAATGGCCTCCCCTTTATTCTAAGACTGTGGCCCCTGGTTCTGGACTCGCCCAACATTGGGAACATTTTTCCTGCATCTAGCTTGTCCAGTCCTTTCATAAATGTACATGTTTCTATAAGATCCCTCCTCGTCCTTCTAAACTCCAGTGAATACAAGCCTAGTCTTTTCAATCTTTCCTTATATGACAGTCCCGCCATCCCAGGGATGCTCTAGAGATGCTGCCTGAGCCGCTGAGTTACTCCGGCTTTTTGTGCCTGTCTTCAGTTCAACTCAAGTTCTCTTTCCACAAATGTTCTCCGATCTGCTGATTTTTAAATTTTGGATTTTAAGCACCAATTTTTTTTTTTTTTGGAGAACGTAGGAATTCCACAAATTCACAACTCTCTGGATGAAAAAGTTTTTTCTCACCTCAGTCTTAAATGCATTAATCTAAGACTGTGGCCCCTGGTTCTGGACTCACCCAACATTGGGAACATTTTTCCTGCATCTAGCGTGTCCAGTCCTTTTATAATTGTATATGTTTTTATAAGATCCTCCCCTTGCCGGTGAATACAAGCCTAGTCTTTTCAATCTTTCCTCGTATGACAGTCCCGCCTTTTCAGGGAACAATCTTGTGAACCTAGGCTACTCTGCCTCAATCACAAGGATGTCCTTCCTCAAATTAGGAGACCAAAACTGTACGCAATAGTCCAGCCGCCGGCAGTTGCCGAAATAATGGCCTAAGTAGGATAGGCCCTTAAGAGTTTGGGTAAGAGGTGCAGATGCCGGTTTACACTGAGGACAGACACACAATGCTGGAGTAACTCAACGGGTTTTCTCTGGAGAAAAGGAATAGGTGACGATTCAGGTTGAGACCCTTCTTCAGACTGATGACCCAAAGATAGATCTTGGAGAAAACCCCACGCAGGTCACGGGGAGAACTTACAAACTCTGTTCAGACAGGAACCCGTAGTTGGGATCGAACCCGGGTCCCTGGCGCTGACTATCTGCTGCGCCACCGTTCCGACTGAAGTGTTCCTCCAGCACTTTGTTTCGTTGCTCAAGAATCTGGCCTGCGCAAGTGTCTTGTGCCTCTTTGATCTGGTATTTTGTTGGTTCACATGCTTGACCAATGGCGTTTTACATTAATGTTTTATTATTATTAATGTTTAGTGTTTTATGAGTCATTCGTAACTGTCACTGTATGTCATGTTGTTACTTGTGGGCAGAGCACCAAGGCAAATTCCTTGTATGTGAATACTTGGCCAATAAACGTACTTACTCACTCTCGGTGCATAAACATAAACATGTTCGGCAATGGTAACATTACTGAGAAATGTGGAGGAAACGCATGTCCAAACCATCGAGAGACAGCGGGAAGGATGACAGAATTGGCGGAGAACGCAGACAGGACACTCTTATTTATTGGCCAAGGCATTGGATTTGAAGGCAAGGATGTCATGATCTAACACTGAGAAACACTAGTCAGGCCACATGTGGAGCACTGTGTCCAATTCTGGTCACCACTTTGGAGAAAGGGTGTGTCAGCTCAACAGAGAGCCCAGAGGACATATCGGACTACGTTGCCAGATTCGGAAAGTTTTAGTTCGGAGGAGAGACTGGCTCAGCTGTGCTTGTTTTCCTTTCAGGTCAACATGTATGAAATAGTTTAAGAATTTGTATTAGGTTGTGAAGAAATATCTGCAAACGATACATCTGGTATCCATGAAAAACACAATCAACATTCAGATAATAAAAGTCCGCTCAATGAAATTCTTCAGTCAGACTGATTATTCCACTGCCTTCCATTGATGCAAAGTTCTCCCAGTGACCCGCGTGGGTTTTCTCCGGGATCTCCGGTTTCCTCCCACACTCCAAAGACGTACAGGTCTGTAGGCTAATTGGCTTGGGCGGAACGGTAGAGTTGCTGCCTTACAGCGCTTGCAGCGCCAGAGAACCGGGCTCGATCCCGATTACGTGTACGGGAGTTTGTACGTTCTCCCCGTGACCCGCGTGGGCTCTCTCCGAGATCTTCGGTTTCCTCCCACGCTCCCACACTACAGTTTTTTAGGTTAATTAGCTTGGGTTTGTATACATAGAAACATAGAAATTAGGTGCAGGAGTAGGCCCATTCGGCCCTTCGAGCCTGCACCGCCATTCAATGTGATCATGGCTGATCATCCAACTCAGTATCCCGTACCTGCCTTCTCTCCATACCCCCTGATCACCTTAGCCACAAGGGCCACATCTAACTCCCTCTTAAGCATAGCCAATGAACTGGCCTCAACTACCTTCTGTGGCAGAGAATTCCACAGATTCACCACTCTCTGTGTGAAAAATGTTTTTCTCATCTCGGTCCTAAAAGACTTCCCCCTAATCCTTAAACTGTGACGCCTTGTTCTGGACTTCCCCAACATCGGGAACAATCTCCCTGCATCTAGCCTGTCCAGCCACTTAAGAATGTTATAAGTCTCTATGAGAACCCCCCTTGATCTTCTAAATTCTAGCGAGTACAAGCCGAGTCTATCCAGTCTTTCTTCATGTGAAAGTCCTGCCATCCCAGGAATCAGTCTGGTGAACCTTCTCTGTACTCCCTCTATGGCAAGAATGTCTTTCATCAGATTAGGAGACCAAAACTGTACGCAATACTCCAGGTGTGGTCTCACCAAGACCCTGCACAAGACTCTTAAACCCTTATGCTTGGTACAAGTGTAAATTGTCCCTAGTGTGTGTAGGCTTGTGTTAATGTGCGGGAGCTGGTTGGCGCAGACTCTGCGGGCCGAAGGGCCTGTTTCCGTGCTGTATCTCTAAACTAAACTGGAAAAAATGAGAATAAAACACTCTTGACTCTTAACTTTTGAGATGCATCATGGAAGCAGGCCCTTCTGTCCAATAAGTCAACATCAACCATCACCATCAACATCACCCGTTCACATTCGTCCTTTGTTAACCCACCTTCGCACCCATTCCTTGCGCACTAGGGACCATTTTCAGATGTCAATTAACCTACAAACCAGTGCGCCCTCGGGGTGTGGGAGGAAACTGGAGCCCGGGGAAGAAACACATGCGATTCGTTGACTTTGACCTTCAGTTTGGTTACGATCAAATACTTGTCATCTTCTTGCGACTATTTGAATAAGACAGCTAAATGCCAACCATATCCATCTCCCCTGTAGTTTCGGAAGGAACAGGCCCTTCGGCCCACCGATTCCGTGCCGACCCGCTCTCTCACGTTAAAAACTAGCCTACATAGAAACATAGAAATTAGGTGCAGGAGTAGGCCATTCGGCCCTTCGAGCCTGCACCGCCATTCAATATGATCATGGCTGATCATCCAACTCAGTATCCCGTACCTGCCTTCTCTCCATACCCTCTGATCCTTTTAGCCACAAGGGCCACATCTAACTCCCTCTTAAATATAGCCAATGAACTGGCCTCAACTACCCTCTGTGGCAGAGAGTTCCAGAGACCCACTACTCTCTGTGTGAAAGAAGTCCTTCTCATCTTGGTCCTAAAGGATTTCCCCCTCATCCTAAAGCTGTGACCCCTTGTCCTGGACCTCCCCAACATCGGGATCAATCTTCCTGCATCTAGCCTGTCCAACCCCTTAAGAATTTTGTAAGTTTCTATAAGATCCCCTCTCAATCTCCTAAATTCTAGAGAGTATAAACCGAGTCTATGCAGTCTTTGTTCATAAGACAGTCCTGACATCCCAGGAATCAGTCTGGTGAACCTTCTCTGCACTCCCTCTATGGCAATAATGTCCTTTGTCAGATTTGGAGACCAGACCTGTACGCAATACTCCAGGTGTGGTCTCACCAAGACCCTATACAACTGAAGTAGAACCTCCCTGCTCCTATACTTAAATCCTTTTTGCTATGAAACACTTTGTTGTTTTTTGTCTACACACACTAGGGACAATCTACACTTATACCAAGTATACAAACCCAAGCCAATTAACAGTACAATACCGTTTATTGTCATTTGAACCTCAGATGAAGTTCAAACAAAATTTGGTTTCTGCAGTCATACAACAAGAAAAGTACCAAGACACACAACCAACAGAATTTACACAAACATCCACCACAGTGAATCTCCTCCTCGCTGTGATGGAAGGCCTATAAACCTGTACGACTTTGGCGTGTGGGAGGAAACCGAAGGTCTCGGAGAAAACCCGTCCTGGTTTAAACCTAAGATAGAAACAATATGTTGGAGTAACTCAGCGGGTCAAGCAGCATCTCTGGAGAAAAGGAATAGGTGACTGCCTAGATGCAGACTGCCTAGACTGCCTATCTCCATAGATGCTGCCTCACCCGCTGAGTTTCTCCAGCATTTTTTGTCTACCCACAGTCACAGTCACACTTTTCACCCAGAGAGTTGAGAATCTGTGAAATTCTCTGCCACAGAAGGCAGTGGTTGTCAATTCACTGGATGTTTTCAAGAGAGAGTTAGATTTAGATTTAGATTTAACGTTAGAATCCAGAACCAGGGGCCGCAGTTTAAGAATAAGGAGTAAGCCATTTAGAACGGAGGCGAGGAAACACTTTTTCTCACAGAGAGTGGTGAGTCTGTGGAATTCTCTGCCTCAGAGGGCGGTGAAGGCTGGTTCTCTGGATGCTTTCAAGAGAGAGCTAGATAGGGCTCTTAAAAATAGCGGTGTCAGGGGATATGGGGAGAAGGCAGGAACGGGGTACTGATTGGGAATGATCGGCCATGATCACATTGAATGGCGGTGCTGGCTCGAAGGGCCGAATGGCCTACTCCCGCACCTATTGTCTATTGTCTGTTGTCTATATTGTCTATTTAGCTCTTAGGGCTAATGGAATCAAGGGGCATGAGTAGAAAGAAGGAACGAGGTACTGATTGGGGATGATCAGCCGTGATCATATTGAATGGCGGTGCTGGCTCAAAGGGGACGAATGGCCTACTCCTGCACCTATTTCCCATGTTCCTACCACTGCGCCACATTGCGACCCCTGCTTGTATGAAAGACCACAAAGAAAAAATTGGATCCAAAGAGATCCCAACCTCGTTTGGCTTGACCCCTTGGATAGAACGGGATCCAGTCCTATTACAGAACACGACGTTGGGGATTAAAGAAATGGCATAACATCTCCCTTTCTAATTAGACCCAGAGAGAGATTGATTAAATGATCATTCTGAATTAAAATGGTCTACAGATTGCCAAATAGCATGCAATTATCTATCACGTACATAATCTGGCAGCAAGCCTTCCTTGGCAAGCCAAACTCTGCTACGAGATAATTGCAACAAGGGGTGGTGGAAAATAACCACATGGTTCTTATCACAACAAGCAAATGATATCATTATTGATTTCTTGGCCTCATGGCAAAAATGTATCTCGGAAAATGAGTGCTAAAGATACACCACAGTCATAAACAAAATATTTGGTGAATGATACGGCGTTAAGGTTTTAATTTCTCTGCATTACCACCATCATAATTCACAAATGACTTCATCTCTCCTGAGCTGCTTCCACTTGGGGAGCGGAGGAAACCTCTCAGCGTGGAATAATGAGAGCAAATGTCTCTCGCGATCCAGATGTGGCCAGCTCAGCCTTGCCCGTGAATGTCACGGACCAACGTGGGGAGAGGGCAGCGGCACGGTGGCGCAGCGGTAGAGTTGCTGCCTCACAGCGGCGGAGACTCCCCGGTTCGATTCCACGCGGAGTTTGCACGTTCTCCCCGTGACCACTTGGGTTTTCTCCGGGTGCTCCGGTTTCCTCACGCACTCCAAGGACTCAAAATGCAGGTTCATTGGCTTCGGTGATGAAAAATTGTAAATCGTCCCTAGTGTGCGGGATAGTGCCGGTGTGCGGGGTGATCGCTGGCCGGCGCGGACTCGGTGGGTAGGACCTTGTAGGGTGATCGTGGAGTTTAATTGGCTGCATGGGTGATCAATGGTCAGCATGGACTCGTTGGGCTGAAGGGCCTGTTTCCACGCTGTACCAAACTAAACTAAGCTTAGAGAAGTCATCTTCTCTTCCACCCAAATTCCTTCCTCTAGCTTCACAATTCAGATGGGGTGGAAGATTCACATGGTCCGCCCTGTTTCGACTAATGCAATCAACTCGACGTGCACAAACAGAAGATCAAATAGAACGAGTTGTCCAACAACTTTAGGCTGTGCACGCCACACGGAAGAAGAAGTCAATTCAGACCCCTTCAATCCTTTTGTCTCACACCTCTTTGGCTTTTGTGCCAACCGTCAGCCTATCAAGAGCCTCCCCTCGTATGCGTTCAGCTTTAACCTGCCTGGCTTATTCCTGCCTCACCTCCCACTCGGCTTTCGTCCCCTCCCCCCCACCCTCCCCCACCCTCCCCCCATCCCGCAATAAAATCAGTCTGAAGAAGGGTCCCGATCCGAAACGTCACCTAACCATGTTCTTCCTCCAGGGATGCTGCCTGGCCCGCTGAGTTACTCCAGCATTTTGTGTCTGCCTGTGGAGAAGAGAGAGAGCCAGGCAGCAGCATTGGGGAGAACAGTCCTCGCCGTGAGTCACCACAGGCGAATAAACCACAAAGCTTCGCTGGAGGAAAACAACGTGAGAGCCAGAGACTCGTGGAGTCCTAGAGTGATACAGTGTGGAAACAGTGCCTTCGGCCCAACTCGCCCACACCGGCCAACATGTCCCAACATAGCCAACACATTTAGTGGGCGACACGGTGGTGCAACGGTAGAGTTGCTGCCTTACAGCAAACGCAGCGCCGGAGACCAGGGTTCGATCCCGACTGCGGGTGCTGTCTGTACGGAGTTTGTACGTTCTCCCCGTGACCTGTGTCCGAGATCTTCGGTTTCCTCCCACACTCCAAAGACGTACAGATGTGTAGGTTAATTGGCTTGTTAAATATAATCGGTAAATTGAATCGCTGGTCGGCGCGGACCCGATGGGCCGCAGGGCCTGCTTCCTTGCTGTATCTCTAAACTATAATGTCCCAACACATCTCACTCCCCCACCCCCTCTCCCTCCCTCTCTCTCCCCCCCTCTCTCCCTCCATCTCTCTCCCCCCTCTCTCTCTCGCCCCCCTCGCTCATAGAGTCATAGATTGATACAGCGTGGAAACAGGCCCTTCGACCCAACTTGCAAACACCGGCCAACATGTCCCAGCTACACTCATCCCACCTGCCAGCATTTGGTCCATATCCCTCCAAACCTGTCCTATCCATGTACCTGTCTTAAACGTTGGGATAGTCCAAGCCTCAACTACCTCGTCTGGCAGCCTGTTCCATACACCCACCACCCCATGTGTGAAAAGGTTACCCCTCAGATTCCTATTAAATCTTTTCCCCTTCACCTTAAACCTGTGTCCTCTGGTCCTCGATTCCCCTACTCTGGGCAAGAGACTCTGTGCATCTACCCGATCTATTCCTCTCATGATTTTATACACAAGGCTTTATACATGATTTATCATTTAGTTTAGTTTAGTTTAGCTTAGTTTAGAGATGCAGCGCAGAAACAGGCCCCTCAGCCCACCAAGTCCGTGCCGACCAGCGATCCCTGCACACAGACACTATCCTACCTATGTCCTCGATTCACCTACTCTGGGCGTCTAGCCGATCTATTGCTCTCATGATTTGATAAGCTCTATAAGATCGCCCCTCATCCTCCTGCACTCCGAGGAATAGGGTCCCCTTCGCCTTAAACACTTAAACAGCGTGGTTTTTAGGCAGAAGCAATACTGCCATCTACAGGCAATATTTCCAAGTTCCACAGGAGCAAGTCTTACATGTTACAAGGCATCTGTCCAACCCGCAATGCCAACGGCCGGTATGGCGAGAGAGAATAAATATGAAACACTACCTTTGTTACTCTAAAGCCATAGCCGCTCAGAATAAAAGGACGTACCTTCAGAAAGGAGATGAGGAGGAATTTCTTTAGTCAGGGGCGGTGAAACTGTGGGATTCATTGCCACAGAAGGCTGTGGAGGCCAAGTCAGTGGATATATGTAAGGCAGAGATAGATAGATGTTTGATTAGTATTGCTGTCAGGGGTTATGGGGAGAAGGCAGGAGAATGGGGTTAGGGGGGAGAGATAGATCAGCCATGATTGAATGTCATAGAAACATAGAAATATAGAAAAATAGGTGCAGGAGTAGGCCATTCGGCCCTTCGAGCCAGCACCGCCATTCAATATGATCATGGCTGATCATCCAACTCAGTATTCTGTACCTGCTTTCTCCCCATACCCCCTGATCCCTTCAGCCACAAGGGTCACATCTAACTCCCTCTTAAATATAGCCAATGAACTGGCCTCAACTACCTTCTGTGGCAGAGAATTCCACAGATTCACCACTCTCTGTGTGAAAAATGTTCTTCTCATCTCAGTCCTAAAAGACTTCCCCCTTATCCTAAAACTGTGACCCCTTGTTCTGGACTTCCCCAACATTGGGAACAATCTTCCTGCATCTAGCTTGTCCAGTCCTTTTATAATTTTATATGTTTCTATAAGAACCCCCCTCACCCTTCTAAACTCCAGTGAATACAAGCCTAGTCATTTTCATTCTTTCCTTATATGACAATCCCGCCATCCCAGGGATCAATCTTGTGAACCTACGCTGCACTGCCCCAATCACAAGGATGATTTTCCTCAAATTAAGAGACCAAAACTGTATGCAATACTCCAGATGTGGTCTCACCAGAGCCCTATACAACTGCAGAAGAACTGCCAAAGTGGATAACCTCACATATATCTATATTATACTGCATCTGCCATGCATCTGCCCACTCACTCAACCTGTCCAGGTCACCCTGCAACCTCCTAACATCCTCTTCACAGTTCACACTGCCACCTAGCTTTGTGTCATCCGCAAACTTACTAGTGTTGCTCCCAATTCTTATAGAAACTTACAAAATTCTTAAGTGGTTGGACAGGCTAAAGAAGGGTCTCGACCCGAAACGTCGATCAGTCTGAAGAAGTCTCGATCTAAAAATTTGCCAATTCCTTCTCTCCAGAGATGCTGCCTCACCCGCTGAGTTTCTCCAGCATTTTGTGTCTACCTTCGATTTTACCAGCATTTGCAGTTCTTTCTTAAACAACTGTGTGCAGTCTGTACGGAGTTTGCACGTTCTCCCCGTGACCTGCGTGGGCTTTCTCCAGCTGCTGCGGTTTCCTCCCACACTCCAAAGACGTGCAGGTTAGTACGTCAATTGGCTGCAGTAAATTGTCCCTAGTTTGTCGGATAGAACTGGCGTATCACTGGTCGGAGTGGACTGTAGTTCTAACTTGAACGAAGCTCGGCCCTGGCGTGTCCCCCCCCCCCCCCTCCCCACGATGCAATGGTGACCAACACAGTGGGATACATGACAGAGGTCGGCCGTGACCTCTTGGAAAGATGCTGCAGGAAGGATGCAGAGAGTCAAAGTGACCATGAATCCACCCATGGATTCACATGCATGCCAGGTCAAGGGTCATCCTGAAGAATGTTATACCTCTCACAATCGACAGCCTTGGGAAACTTAAGGTTGTTAAGTGAACGGGTGGGGTGGTCACGGTGACAATAGACAATAGACAATAGGTGCAGGAGTAGGCCATTCGGCCCTTCGAGCCAGCACCGCCATTCACTGTGATCATGGCTGATCATCCCCAATCAATACCCCGTTCCTGCCTTCTCCCCATATCCCCTGACTCCGCTATCTTTAAGAGTCCTATCTAGCTCTCTCTTGAAAGTATCCAAAGAACCGGCCTCCACCGCCCTCTGAGGTAGCGGTAGAGTTGCTGCCTTACAGCGCTAGCAGCTCCGGGGACCCGGGATCGATCCCGACTATGGGTGCTGTCTGACTGGAGTTTTCTCGTGGTTTTCTCCGAGATCTTCGGTTTCCTCCCACATTTCAAAGGCATACAGGTTTGTAGGTTAATTGGCTTGGTCTAAATTGTCCCTAGTGTGTACGATAGTTCAGTTTAGTTTAGTTTAGAGATGCAGCGCGGAAACAGGCCCTTCTCTAAACTAATCTAAATTAAACGATAAATCATGTATAAAACCTTATACAAATATAATGAGAGGAATAGATCGGATGGATGCGCAGAATCTCTTGCCCAGAGTAGGGGAGTCGAGGACCAGAAGACATAGGTTCAAGGTGAAGTGGAAAATATTTAATTGGAATCTGAGGGGTACATTTTTCCACATAGAGGGCGGTGGGTGTATGGAACGAGCTGCCAGAGGAGGTAGTTGAGGCTGGGACTGTCCCCATTTTAAAGAAACAATTAGACAGGTACGTGGATAGGACAAGTTTGGAGGGATATGGACCAAATGCAGGCAGGTGGGACTAGTGTAGCTGGGACATGTTGGCCGGTGTGGGCAAGTTGGGCCGAAGGGCCTGTTTCCACACTGTATCACTCTGTGACTTTAGAAACATAGAAAATAGGTGCAGGAGGAGACCAAGCCAGCACCGCCATTCATTGTGATCATGGCTGATCGTCCCCAATCAATAACCCGTGCCTGCCTTCCCCCCATATCCCTTGATTCCACTGGCCCCTAGAGCTCTATCTAACACTCTCTTAAATCCATCCAGTGATTTGGCCTCCACAGCCCTCTGTGGCAGGGAATTCCATAAATTCACAACTCTCTGGGTGAAAAAGTTTTGTCTCACCTCGGTCTTAAATGGCCTCCCCGTTATTCTAAGACTGTGGCCCGTGGTTCTGGACTCGCCCAACATTGGGACAATTTTTCCTGCATCTGGCTTGTCCAGTCCTTTTATAATTTTATATGTTTCTATAAAATCCCCCTCATCCTTCTAAACTCCAGTGAATACAAGCCTAGTCTTTTCAAACTTTCCTCATATGACAGTCCAGGTCCCCCTGCAACCTCCTAACATCCTCGTCACAGTTCACACTGCCACCTAGCTTTGTGTCATCCGCAAACTTGCTAGTGTTGCTCCTAATTCCCTCTTCCAAATCATTAATATATATGGTAAACAGTTGCGGCCCCAACACCGAGCCTTGCGGCACTCCACTCGCCACTGCCTGCCATTCTGAATAGGACCCGTTCACTCCTACTCTTTGCTTCCGGTCTGCCAACCAATTTTCTATCCATGTCAACACCCTACCCCCAATACCATGTGCTCTAATTTTAGTCACCAGACTCCCGTGCAGGACCTTATCAAAGACTTTCTGAAAGTCTAGATACACTACATCCACTGGCTTCCCTTCATACATTTTACTTGTCACATCCTCAAAAAATTCCAGAAGATTAGTGAAGCATGATTTCCCTTTGATAATTCTATGTTGACTTGGACTAAACCTATTACTGCTATCTGAATGCTCCATTATTACCTCGTTAATAATTGACTCCATCATCTTTCCCACCACCCTGACTTTCCCACAAGTCAGGCTAACTGGTCTGTAATTCCCCGTTTTCTCTCTCGCTCCTTTCTTGAAAAGTGGGATAAAATAATAAGATTAAATGAGAACTTACCAGTTTGAAGTTTGATCTTTATTATATGAGGAGTTACGATGAGGGATTACGTGAAGACCCCGCCAGCACACATGCACGACATTCTTCAAAGCAACGGTGTGAAATTACAGATACCAGAGTTGACTAACATAGTAAGATAAAAGAACTAGCATACCAGTTGACCTTTATAATAGAGGGTTTGGGTGCGGAGGGCACATAATCCCTCATCGTAACTCCGCATAAAATAAAGATCAAACTTCAAACTGGTAAGTTCTCATTTAATCTTACTATTTTACTTCGGAGTCACGTGAGTGACTACATGAAGATTTCAAAGCTCTGTGATTTCATGCCCTGGAACGAGTCCATGTTCACACACTGCCATAATGAGAAATGGAGGAAGTATGTTAACGTATTTCAGACATGAGATTGTGCTGAAAAACAAATGGTTATTTATTTAACAATACCAAATAATAATGCCCCTACATCGGGGAAATAATAATACAGAACTTAATATTCTGCTAGCAAATGTCTCAGGCGCGGCCACAGGTTTATTATAAAACCGCTGAGAGGTTTTCTCATTTGTCCAACCCACCGTTGTCAGGATGTGGTCCATTGGAACTTCTATCATCCTTGCCGCCGATGTGGATGCAGCCCTGGTGGAGTGAGATTTAAACACATTAGTGTCCACCCCCGCTGCACCCAATATCACCCTTAAACTGGACATCCGGTGGCGCTGTTGCTAGCTGCCTCCGCCTTCAGTCCGGTATCTTTTTTTTTTTTTGTTATGTTTTGTTTTGTTTGAACAGTAAGCCCGGAGTCCATGAAATGCTCCCAGCATTTCTAGATAATTAATTCCTAGTGCCAGAAGTAGGGTTAATTCATGTGCACTCCATTTACCACCACAACTGGAGGTGGTATTAGTTGCTCCCCAACCGTTTGTGCTGGCATCAGTTTGTAGTATAACCGAGGGATTTGTGATTGTGATGAGGTTAGAGCAATGTCGTGCATTTTCTATCCACCATTGTAATTCCAATTTTGCTTTCCCTGATAATTGCATTGGCCTGTCAAAATGGCCCGCATGATGCTTGAGTGCTGCAATTTTTGCCCTTTGTAGGTTTTGGTAATGTAGTGGACCAAATTGTGTGGCTGGGAAAGCAGCCACTAGCTTCCCAATCACCCTGGCTACTTGCCGAATAGACGGTTTCCTGATGCCAGTAAGGCTGTTGCATACTTCTATCAAGTCTGACGCTTTGTTCGGTGGCAAAGTGACAGACATATGAACAGAATCAACCGTGAATCCCAAATAGTCCATAGTAGTAGAAGGCATCAATTTTGATTCATCTGGATGGATGACAAATCCCAGCTTTTGAAACAAGTGCTCAGTGGCTGAGACGGCCAATTTGGCCAACTCCAAAGTTTTTCCCACGATTAAAATATCATCGACGTAAGCCATAACAATATGTTTTTGTTTCCTGAGACACGCTAAAGCTGGTTTTAATACTTTGGTAAACAGTCTGGGCGCTGATTATAATCCATTAGGCAGCGCTTTATACTGCCAGAGCTGCCCCATCCAGACAAATTTCAAATATCTATGATGATCCTTGTCTATTGGTACTGAATAGTATGCATCCATTAGATCGATGCAAGCCATGAAGTACCTCTTGGAAACTAGCTGTTTGGCCGTGACAAAGGTTTCCATTTTGAAGTGGGCGCACTGCATGAAAGTATTCAGTTCAGTCAAATCTATAATGATGCGGCATCCGCCGTCTTTTTTATTTTTAGTGAAAATGTTCGATACAAACTCATGAGACTCTCTTTTGGTTTTCTCAATTACCCCTTTTGAATGTAGTCTTAAGAGTTCATCATGACCTTCTGTCTTTTCTTTCTGTGAAAGTACAAACATTCGACTAGGTGTATGCTGAACAGGAGAAGGGAGTTTGAGAACAAATTCAATTTTATATCCCTGAATACTTTGCAGTATGAAAGGATCCGAGGATAAAGTACTCCATGCATCCCGAAACAATGCAACCATCCCCCAACCCGTGAGGAGTCTAAACATGCGATGTTCCTGAGGCAACCAGACCCACCTACCTCCATGGTTACCAGCGGTGCTGCGTTGGTTGCCTCTGTCCTTGTTTCTTGTGGTGTGGAGCCGCTGTGGTGTGGGGTTGGCGCATCTTCCAAGAAGGCCGTGCTGGGCCATGGTCTAAAAAGGACCGTTGAGCAGGTTGGCCGCCTTCGAGCTTTCACCGGCAAGTGGTCTATCGCTGTAGCATTGTCTGCTGGTGGATGCATAGGGGTGCTGCCGCCGCTGATATGGGGACTTGGTGGCAGCTGGCACCTTAATCATGCCTATTGCCTTTGCCTCTTCATCGAGGTCTTTGACCTGTTTAGGCAGGTTGTCCCCGAATAGTAATGTAGGCGGCTGTGCACTGCTGGGTCTGCACAACCCCGCGAACTTGGGGTTGAGTGCAGGCCGGATGACACTCTTCCTGTAACTGTTTATCTCAGACTGAGTGTTACATAGGAGAGCTAGAGCGTCCTGCAGCTCCTCTGGCATTTCAGCTCCGTCCACTGTCCTGGCAACGGCTGTAATCCCAGCAGCCAGTAGTTTGAGGATCTTCTGGAGTTTTACTTCCTGGCTCCAGATGCCAGGGCTCATGTTACCCCAAATGGGGTTGTTATCAGCAGGCACATTGAGGGAGACGCAATTCTCCGGAGCTAAGTATTTGCAGTCATTCCAAGTCCGACAGAGGTTCACCTGCACCTCCTCCAACCTCATCTACTGCATCCATTGCTCCAGATGCCAGCTGATCTACATCGGTGAGACCAAACGGAGGCTGGGCGATCGTTTCGCCGAACACCTCCGCTCGGTCCGCAATAACCAACCCGACCTCCCGGTGGCTCAGCACTTCAACTCCTCCTCCCACTGCGTATCCGACCTCTCGGTCCTGGGCCTCCTCCACGGCCAGAGTGATCAACACCGCAAGTTGGAGGAACAGCACCTCATATTCCGCTTGGGGAGTCTGCATCCTCTGGGCTTAAACATTGAATTTTCTCAATTCTGTTAACCCAGACTGCCTCCCCCCCACCTCTCCCTCAGCCCTCTGGCCCTGACATTCCTTCTCCATCTCCCCCCCCCCCCCCCCCTCCCCAGTCGCACTAGCTTCTCATTTTCACACCACAAACAGCTTACAATGGCCTGCTTCCTTTGTCACCAATACTTTTTTGCATATCTTTCACTCATTGTTCCTTATCTCTCCACATCACTGTTTATATCTCTCGTTTCCCTGATCCCTGACCAGTCTGAAGAAGGGTCTCGACCCGAAACGTCGCCTATCTCCTTCGCTCCTTAGATGCTGCTGCACCTGCTGAGTTTCTCCAGCTTTTTGTGTAACCCTCGATTCTCCAGCATCTGCAGTTCCTTCTTTAACACTAAGTATTTGGCTGCCATGTCATTAATGGCTTGTACTTGCAGTTGGTTAGTTACCATGTAATTGATACTGGCTGCCCACTTTGGATGTAACGGCAGCCCTTTTTGGGTAGGCATCGCAAATTTCGTGACCATTCCCAATAGCTCCTCTTCTGGCACCCCTAGCATAGATGTATCTTCAGCCATGCTCCCCTCTTCAGAGTCAGCCCAGTTCTGACTCCTAATGCTCCCCTGCAAGGAGGGAGAGACATATGGCAGTCCTGAAAAAGGATGCTGCCGTGGGTCTGCTAAGAGACCCACTGTGACCATACCCCTGCTGCAGTAGGTCACGTTGGAGCAATTGCTCCACCATCCGCTCCATGCGGGACAGTCGACCGGCGTCGCTTCCCGTGAGCGGGGTGTCCTCCAGTCCGGACTCAGCCGAGTCAGCGGACCTGCCCGACTTCCGGGTGGTTTTGCCGCCAGTCCAAGGAGCACCTGCGGGCGTGAGGTCGGGAGCTGCGGATTGAACCAGCAGATCAGGAGAACTCGACCGCTGCTGGCTGCCTCCTTCGCGGTCCTCAGCAGCAATTTTGGCAGCGGCTCTTTTTGACTTTGTCCTGGACTCCAAGTTGGAGCGCTCTGTAATGCAAACAACACAGAACCGACAACGACCTCAGGAATGGTAAGTACTTACCTGCGGCCCATTTTTAAACTTACGCTGAAGGAGCGGCGCTCTTCCTGCCTGTCGCTTCACAATGCGTTCTACGATATGTCGCACATGCGAGCTGGCGGAGTCTTGACGAAGTCACTCACGTGACTCCGAAATAAAATTAGCTATCCTCCAATCCACAGGAACTGATCCTGAATCTATTGAACATTGGAAAATGATCACCAATGTGTCCAGTATTTCTAGAGCCACCTCCCTGAGGACCCTGGGATGCGGACCATCAGGCCCAGGGGATTTATCATCCTTCAGTCCCATTAGCCTACCCAATACTATTTCTTGCCTAATGAAAATGTCTTTCAGTTCCTCTACCCCTTTAGATCCTCTGTCCTCCAGTACATCTGGGAGATTGTTTGTGTCCTCCATAGTGAAGACGGATCCGAAGTACCTATTCAACTCTTCTGCCATTTCCTTGTTGCCCATAATTATTTCACCCGTGTCTGCCTTCAAGGGACCCACATTTGACTTTGCTATTCTTTTTCCCTTAACATATCTAAAGAAGCTTTTACTGTCCTTCTTTATATTCCTGGCCAGCTTCCCCTCGTACTTCATCTTTTCAGCCCATATTGCCCATTTTGTTTCCTTCTGTTGTCCTATGAAAGTTTCCCAATCCTCCGGCTTCCGGCTACTCTTTGCTGTGTTATACATCTTTTCTTTTAGTTTTATTCTATCCCTAACTTCTCTTGTCAGCCACGGTTGCCTCCTACTCCCCTTCGAATCTTTCTTCCTTTTTGGAATGAAATGATCCTGCGTCGTCTGGATTATGCCTAGAAATTCCTGCCATTGCTGTTCCACCGTCATTCCTGCTAGGATCCCTTTCCAGTCTACTTTGGCCAGCTCCCCTCTCATGCCTTCATAGTCCCCTTAGTTCAACTGCATCACTGACACTTCCGATTTAACCTTCTCCTTCTCAAATTGCAGATTAAAACTAATCATATTATGATCACTACCTCTAAGCGGTTCCTTTACCTCGAGTTCTCTTATCATAACTGGTTCATTGGACAACACTAAATCCAGAATTGCCTTTTCTATGGCGGGCTCCATTACAAGCTGCTCTAAGAATCCATCTCTAAGAAGAGGCATTCTACTTTATGACTCTAACTAAACTAAACTAAACTAAACTAACCTAACCAAACCTAACCTAACCTAAACTAAACTAAACTGGACTGTGACTGCATCATGAATTCCACTCACCTCCTCTCTGAGAGGGGACAGATGATGTCAGTGAGGCCTAACAATTCAGGCTCTGCTCCGCAGATACATTTCTGCTCCTATGACTTATGAAAACTTTAGACATTAGAGATATAGAGTGGAAACAGACCCTTCAGCCCACCAGCGACCTGCCACTACACAGCAGGGACAATTTACAATTTACAGAAGCCTGCAGACCTGTACGACTTTGGAGTGTGGGAGGAAACCGGAGCACCTGGAGAAAACCCACACGGTCACGGGGAGAATATACAAACTCCGTTTCCAGACAGCACCCGTAGTCGGGACACAGACATTAATAAAGTTGTCGGGCTTTGAGATATTTTGAATGATTAACCTAAACTAAACTAAACTAAACTGATTGCATCATGAACTTCACTCACCCCTCCTCTCTGAGAGGGGACAGATGATGTCAGCGAGGCCTAACAATTCAGGCTTTGTTGTTCACCAGTGGTTACGCTTTATGAATCACTGTGTAACTTTCACAGTGAAAGGACTTCCTGGGTCCCGTTCACAATCATTCAACTGTTTTTATCCAGATTATTAATTCTAACGACATGCCGCAAACAGAAAGAGGCCAAAAGGTCCACTCTTTCATGCACCTTGGATGAATGGTTTACATTTGACTGTCTTTAGTGCTCAGCTATTGTGAAACTTGAAACTGCTCTGCCGTCCTGCTGTGTTAGCTCCGATGTTGCTCTCGCTCGATGAGATAAATTAAAGTGTAAGTTCAGCGTGATGACTCAGTTTAGCGTAGGTTTAGCGATATGATTCAGAGCTCGAGATGATTTAGCGGATGGTATTTGCGGATGGAGAGAGTGCAAAGCCATCCGAGCAAATCAATCTCATTGAGTCTTACAGACAAAAATGCTTTTTGTTCTATTTTGGTGCACGTGACGATAAACTAGACGCAACTAAACTCAAACTCATTCAGCATAGAATCAGAATCAGGCCCTTCAGCCCAACGTGCCCATGCCGACCAACATGCATGCTCCTTCTGCACTAGTCCCACCTGCCTGGGCTTGGCCCATATAGAGTCGCCAACTTTCTCACTCCCAAATAAGGGACAGTAGGTTAAAATAAGGGACAAATTCCCGACGGCTATTCGTTTGACCGACTGGGTCCGTGTCTGGGTGAATGATGAGTTGGGCCCGGGTGCTGGACTGCACACAAAGCCCAGCCGGCGGGCCAGCTGAGGAGTTTTGGCCCGGGCCGCGCAAAGTCCGGCTCCCGGGCCAAAACTCCTCAGCTGGCCCGCAAGCTGGGCTTAGTGTTCTGCTGCACGCCAAGTCCAGCGCCCCGTCCAACTCATGAACCGACGATCGGCCGTGAGAAGGAGGGGTGGTGGTGGTGGTGTTGGTGGTAAGCGAAGGTCCGAAGGTCGGACAGCTGGCCGGGCTGCTGACCGACCGACGGGTCCACGGGCGAGGCGCTGCTGCTGCTGCTGCTGCTGCTGCACTCCATGGGCTGCACTACGTCGGGACGGGTGAGGCGGGGCCGGACGCGGCGCTCCGACCCGACAGTCCCCTCGACCCGAGTAGTAGCGGTAAAATACGGGACAAGGGCGGTCCCGTACGGGACAAACCAATTTAGCCCAATATACGGGATGTCCCGGCTAATACGGGACAATTGGCAACTCTAGACCCATATCCCTCTAAACCTTTCTTATCCATTTACCTGTCCAAATATATATTTTAAATGTTGTGACGGTACTTAACTACCTCCTCCTGCAGCTCATTCCATGCACCCACCGCCCTTTATGTGAAGAAAATTGCCGCTCGGGTTCCTATTAACCTTTCCCCCCCTCACCTTAAACCTATGTGCACTGGTTATTGATTCCCCTACTCTGCGTCAAAGACTCTGAGATTTTACCCGATCTATTCCTCTCATGATGTTGCGCATCTCTATAAGATCACCCCTCATCCTCCTGCACTGGAAGGAATAAAGTCTTAGCCTGCTCAACCTCGCCCTATAGCTCAGGCTCTCGGGTCCTCGTAACATTCTCGTAAATCTAATCTGCACCCTTTACCAGCTGAGAGACATTTATCCTCTAACAGGGCGACCAGAACAGAACACAATTCTCTAAATTTGTCTTCAGCAATGTCCTGGTTTTTTTAAGGCGGAGATTAATGATCAGTACGGGTGTCAAAGATTCCGGGGAGAAGGCAGGCGAATGGGGTTGAGAGGGAAATGTAGATCAGCCGCGATTGAATGCGGAATAGACTCGATGGGACGAAGTTGTGTCGGGCTCTGGTGAGACCACATCTGGAGTATTGTGCACAGTTTTGGTCTCCTGATTTGAGGAAGGACATCCTTGTGATTGAGGCAGTGCAGCGTAGGCTCACGAGATTGATCCCTGGGATGGCGGGACTGTCATATGAAGAAAGATTGAAAAGACTAGGCTTGTATTCACTGGAGTTTAGAAGGATGAGGGGGGGAGGTCTTATAGAAATATATAAAATTTGGAAAAATGCATTTCAAATATGCCTGAAATGTTAAGGACCTGTCCCACCAGCATGCGATGAGCGCGATCTAACGTGGTCGCTTGAGCCGTCCGGCGTCGCAGGGCCGGTCCCACTTCGATCGCCGGAGCCGTGCGGAATTGTGCGGAGTTCGTCCCGACATCGCGCGGGGCTCCGAAAAACTGACCATGTTCAAAGATTCCGCGCGGCAACGGCTTGTCAGATCGAAGTCGCCTCGACGCATTACACACCATCTCGACGTCGTGCCTCCGTGACCCTCTCTGTAGGTGCCTCCGTGGCCCTCTCTGTGTGCCCCTCTCGGTCCTGGCGAACTTACCTTTAAGACTTCGCTCCAAGTTCGCCTCACTTTGCGCCGCGTTGCGCCACTCACCCGACCTCCGCGGGGCCCCCGCTGCCGGTTTGGCCACGCTTGCCGCGTGCAGCCGTATGCTGGTGGGACTGGCCCTGTACGGGGATCACCCGACCTCCGCGCGGCCCCCGCTGCCGGTTTGGTCGCGCTCGCCGCATGGAATCGCATGCTGGTGGGACAGGCCCTTTGCACCTCGAAGATATGAGATTTGTCCTAGCAGGCAAAACAGGCCAATTCTTAAAGATTTGGTCTCCATGTATCGACTTGGGCTCCCTCTATCCACTTTTTCACGTACGATTAATATCACCATCTTATCTAACTTTCTCTATTTCTCTTTCTCTTGCTTCTGTTACTTTTCTATTATTAAATTTTAAACTCAAGAAATCTATCATGTTACCTTTGGTTTATATTATTGTACATTACCTCTAATAAAAAAATAAAATAAAATAAATAATAAAACAAAAGAAACATATAAAATTATAAAAGGACTGGACAAGCTCGATGCAGGAAAAATGTTCCCAATGTTGGGCGAGTCCAGAACCAGGGGCCGCAGTTTTAGAATAAAGGGGAGGTCATTTAAGACTGAGGTGAGAAAATACTTTTTCACCCAGAGAGTCGTGAATTTGTGGAATTCCCTGCCACAGAGGGCAGTGGAGGCCAAGTCACTGGATGGATTTAAGAGAGAGTTAGATAGAGCTCTAGGGTCTAGTGGAGTCAAGGGATATGGGGAGAAGGCAGGCACGGGTTATTGATAGGGGACGATCAGCCATGATCACAATGAATGGCTGCGCTGGCTCGAAGGGCCGAATGGCCTCCTCCTCCACCTATTTTCGATGTTTCTATGAATGGCCTAATTCTGCTCCTAACCTAGCTTAAACTAAACTAAACTGGACTGTGACTGCATCATGAATTCCACTCACCTCCTCTCTGAGAGGGGACAGATGGTGTCAGCGAGGCCTACCAATTCAGGCTCTGCTCCGCAGATACACTTCTGCTCCTATGACTTATGAAGGCTTTAGACTTTAGAGATATAGAGTGGAAACAGACCCTTCAGCCCACCGAGCAGCGACCTGCCTGTACACAGCAGGGACAATTTACAATTTACAGAAGCTTGCAGACCTGTACGACTTTGGAGTGTGGGAGGAAAGTGGAGCACCTGGAGAAAACCCACACGGTCACGGGGAGAATATACAAACTCCATTTCCAGACAGCACCCGTAGTCGGGACCCAGACATTAATAAAGTTGTCGGGCTTTGAGATATTTTGAATGATTATCCCTGAAGTAATCCAACATTTCAAAAATACCACAACTTCTAAACATTAGTTAACGGCCTCTTCCTCTGCCTGACTCACTAAGTTTGATCAATGTCTGGGATAGATGAAAGGAAGGGAACCAAACCACTCTCTCGCCCATCGGATGTTATGCTACTGAATGTCCCGCATTGCTTTCACGAGGACAATGATACTCAGGGCCATGAAATATCTCACTGGTTAGATATTCGAATGCCAACTCGATGTGAAACACAGACTGAATAGTGGAGCTTGTGTGCGGAGACAAAGGGCGTCAGATCTCGCGAACCCACAGGAAACTGGAAGAATGGGCGCCTTCTTTGTCATCTGCCAGCCCGCCTCCCCCAGCCCACTGAAGGAGAGAGTATTCAGAGTGGCCGTGGTGAGGTCACCAGCTTCTGCGATGTGGGAAGGATTCAGTTTAGAGATACAGCGCGGAAACAGGCCCATCGGCCCATCGGGTCTGCGCCGGCCAGCGATCCCCACTTATTAACACTATCCTGCATGCACTAGGGACAATTTTTTACCTTTACCAAGCCTTCTTTTACTTCTTCTTGCATACGCCGTGCACAGCCTAAAGTTGGAGGACAACTTGTTCTATAAATCTTATTTGATTGTGCACGCTGGGTTGATTGCATTCGTCAAAACAGGGCGGACCACGTGAAGGTTGCAGTCTCCCACCCCATTCACCAAGCCATTTAACCAACAAACCTGTACGTCTTTGGAGTGTGGGAGGAAACCGGAGATCTTGGAGAAAACCCACGCACGTCACTGGGGGGAACGTACAAACTCAGTACCGACAGCACCCGTGGTCGGGATCGAACCCGGGTCTCCTGGAGCTGCATTCGCTGTAAGGAAGCCACTCTACCGTTGAGAGAGAGAGAGAGAGAGCGAGAGAGTGTGAGTGTGAGCGTGAGTGTGAGTGTGAGATAGAGTGAGAAGGAGAGAGAGAGATAGAATGAGAAGGAGAGAGAGACATAGAGTGAGAAGGAGAGAGAGAGATAGAGAAGGAGAGAGAGAGATAGAGGAGGAGAGAGAGAGAGAGTTAGGAGAGAGATAGTGAGAAGGAGAGAGAGAGAGAGAAGGAGAAAGGAGTGAGAAGGAGAGAGAGAGAGAGAAGGAGAAAGAGAGAGTGAGAAGGAGAGAGAGAGATAGAATGAGAAGGAGAGGGAGAGAGAGAGAGAGAGAGAGAGAGTAAGAAGGAGAAAGAGAGAGAGAGTGAGAAGGAGAGAGAAAGATAGAGTGTGAAGGAGAGGGAGAAAGAGAGTGAGAAGGAGAAAGAGAGAGAGAGAAGGAGAGAGAGAGATAGAGGAGGAGAGAGAGAGAGAGTTAGGAGAGAGATAGTGAGGAGAGAGAGAGAGAGAAGGGGAAAGGAGAAGGAGAGAGAGAGAGAGAAGGAGAAAGAGAGAGAGTGAGGAGAGAGAGAGATAGAATGAGAAGGAGAGGGGGAGAGAGAGAGAGAGACAGAGAGAGAGAGTGAGAAGGAGAGAGAGAGATAGAGTGAGAAGGAGAAAGAGAGAGAGAGAGAGAGAGAGAGATAGAGTAAGAAGGAGAAAGAGAGAGAGTGAGAAGGAGAGAGAGAGATAGAGTGAGAAGGAGAAAGAGAGAGAGAGAGAGAGAGAGAGAGAGAGAGAGAGAGAGAGAGAGAGAGAGAGAGAGAGAGAGAGAGAGAGAATATAGAACATAGAACAGTGCGGTGAAGCGTAGGAAGTGAACTGCAGACGCTGGTTTACATCGAAGGTAGAGATCCAAAGCCTGGAGTAACTCAGCGGGTCTCTGGAGAAGGGAGCACCGTACAGTGCAGGAACAGGCCCTTCGGCCCACGATGTCCGTGCTGTACATGGCGCCAAGTTACACTAATCTCCTCTGCCTGCACGTGACCCATATCCCTCCATTCCCCGCATATCCAAGTGCCTATCAGGAGGACAGACATAAAAATACTGGAGCAACTCAGCGGGTCAGGCAGCACCCCTGGAGAAAAGGATTAGGTGATGGTTCCGGTCGAGACCCCCCTTCAGGCCGAGCGTCAGGGGAGAGGGAAACTAGAGGTATGAAAAGGTACAGAACAAATCAGAGCCGGCACCGATGACCAAGGAGCCCACAATGGTCCATTGTTGGCTGTTCCGCTGAGTTACTCCAGCATTGTGTGTCTGCCTTCAGTATAAACCAGCATCTGCAGTTCCTTCCTACACATGTTGCCTATCCAGAAGCCTTGTCACAATTGTATCTGCCTCCGCCACCATCCCTAGCAGCACATTCATAGAAACATAGCAAATAGGTGCAGGAAGAGGCCATTCGGCCCTTCGAGCCAGCACCGCCATTCATTGTGATCATGGCTGAGCATCTACAATCAATAACCCGTGCCTGCCTTCTCCCCATATCCCTTGATTCTGCTAACCCCAAGAGCTCTATCTAACTCTCTTTCAAACTGATCCAGTGAATTGGCCTCCACTGCCCTCTGTGGCAGGGAATTCCACAAATTCACAACTCTCTGGGTGAAAAAAGTTTTTTCTCATCTCAGTTTTAAACGGCCTCCCCTTTATTCTTAGATTGTGTACCCTGTGGGATCTGGGGGTCCTTGTTCATCAGTCAATGAAATTAAGCATGCCGGTACAGCAGGCAGTGAAGAAAGCGAATGGCATGTTGGCCTTCATAACAAGAGGAGTTGAGTATAGGAGCAAAGAGGTCCTTCTGCAGTTGTTAAGAGGCAGGAAACATGTTTTGTGGGAGTCCAGAACCAGGGGCCACAGTTTAAGAATAAGGGGTTAGCCATTTAGAAAGGAGATGAGGCAACACATTTTCACACAGAGAGTGGTGAGTCTGTGGAATTCTCTGCCTCAGAGGGTGGTGGAGGCCGGTTCTCTGGATACTTTCAAGAAAGAGCTAGATGGGGCTCTTAAAGATAGCGGAGTCAGGGGATATGGGGATTAGCTGGGTACTGATTGGGGATGGTCAGCCATGATCACATTGAATGGCGGTGCTGGCTCGAAGGATGCAAAGAGTTGCCACATAAATGGTGCCCGACAAAGTTGCAAAGTATCCCGCGCTTAGAACACGGTCCGAGTTCTCCTGCAGTGTTCCCGAAGGAACACCAGATGAAGAATGATCTCCGGAGAAAAGGAAACGTCACCCATTCCCATTCCCCCCCGGAGGTGCCGCCTGTCTCGCTGAGTTGTTTCAGCTTTTTGTGTCCATCTTCGGTTTGAAGCAGCATCCGCAGCTCCTTCCCACGCGGGCGGATCCGTTGCATCCCTGACTGCCAAATTGCCTTGGGATTGGAAGAGGGATGGGGAGCGGGCAGTGGCTGGTTGAAGTTCGCAGCTGCTGCGATTTACTATGGGTTAAATTGATTTTCAATCCCATCGCACAAAACGAAAACAGGGCAATGCTATTGAATTTCAAAGCAAATGTGCATTGAAGCAACAACTGGGATAAAACGCTCTTGCAAACCATTGTTGCAATTGCCTTTGGTAAGTTTCAAAGCCCTTTGAATTTCAAGCTGTGGCCGGTGGAAGCAACCTCGTTTCTCTTCCTTTGATTGCAGCTGAGTTTACGAGATGTTTGGGTGTGAGTCAGTCCACCACGCGTCTGCCCCTGCGTAGCGTGGCATCCTTGGAGAAGCCACTGGTGACGTTCTGGGATGACTGGACTCTGCATGCAAAACTCCCACAGCTGTGAAAACATCAGCACGGTGCAAGCGGAAAGGTGGCTAAGAAGGAGCAAAGAAATAGTTTTAAAAATTGCAGCGGCAAAAACTCCCGCGAGTCAGTGCCAGAGAATGATTAAATGTTCTGGAGAGTGTCGGCCGAATAAAAAAAGTCCCCGCTGTTTCTGAGAAATCTACCACTGACTCCTGCTGCTGGAAACATAGACACTTAAGGTCCTGTCTCATTTGCGAGCATGGTGCGCGGTGATGTAGGCAGTGATGCCCGGTCCCGCGCGGTGCCCCAGGATTTTGGGATGTACAAAATCTTTGCGCACCATCTGCGTGATGCGCAAATGATATGCAAGTGGGACAGGCCCTTTAGAAAATAGGTGCAGGAGTTGGCCATTCGGCCCTTTGAGCCAATACGATCAGTTGTGTGCAGTTTTGATCTCCAAATTTGAGGAAGGACATTCTTGCTATTGAGGGAGTGCAGCGTAGGTTCACCAGGTTAATTCCCGGGATGGCGGGACTGTCATATGTTGATGGAATGGAGCGGCTGGGCTTGATAACACTGGAATTTAGAAGGATGAGAGGGGATCTTATTGAAACATATAAGATTATTAAGGGATTGGACACGCTAGAGGCATGAAACATGTTCCCGATGTTGGGGGAGTCCAGAACCAGTGGCCACAGTTCAAGAATAAGGGGTTGGCCATTTAGAACAGAGATGAGGAAAAGCTTTTTCACCCAGAGAGTTGTGAATCTGTGGAATTCAGTGGAGGTCTGTGGAAGGCAGTGGAGGCCAATTCTCTGGATGCTTTCAAGAGAGAGTTAGAGCTCTTAAAGATAGCGGAGTCAGGGGATATGGGGAGAAGGCAGGAACGGGGTACTGATTGTGGATGATCAGCCATGATCACATTGAATGGCGGTGCAGGCTCGAAGGGCCGAATGGCCCACTCCTGCACCTATTGTCTGTTGTTTATTGCCTATTGTCATGGCTGATTATCCAGAATCAGTACCCCGTTCCTGCTTTCTCCCCATATCCCCTGAATCCATTAGCCAAATCTAAACCTCTTTTGAAAGCATCCAGTGAATTGGCCTCCACTGCCTTCTGTGGCGGAGAATTCCACAGATTCACAACTCTCTGGATGAAAAAATGTTCCCTCATCACAGTCCTAAATGGTCTACACCTTAAACCGTGACCTCTGGTTCTAGACTCCCCCAACATCTGGACCATTTTTCCTGCATCTAGCCTGTCCAATCCCTTAAGAATTGTATATGTTTCTATCAGATCACCTCTCATCCTTCTAAATTCCAGTGAATACAACCCATTCTTTCATCATATGTCAGTCCCGCCGTTCCGGGATCTAACCTGGTGAACCTACGCTGCTCTCCCTCAATTACAAAAATGTCCTTCCTCAAATCTGGAGACATAAACTGCACACAATGCTCCAGGTGTGGTCTCACCAGGGCTCTGTACAACTGCAGAAGGACCTCCTTGATCCTATACGCGTGGGATAAATAACGTTTGATCATATCGTATCGCATTGTATAGTATCGTATCGTAGGTGATGGTTCAGGTCGGAGCCCTATCGTATCTAGAAGTTTCTCCCTGATGTTTCTTGGCTCTATCTTGCAGTAACGTTATTCCCCTTATTCCCGTTATCATGTATCTGTACACTGTGAATGGTTAGATTGTAATCTTTCCGCTGACTGGTTAGCACGCAGCAGAAGCTTTTCACTGTACCTCGGTACACGCGACAATGAACTAAACGCAAACTCAAACTTATTTCTAAAATATCAAATAGTTGCGAAAAGCGATGGCTGATTTTGATTTAATATTCCTGGCTTCCTGGCCACCGGCTGGGAATGGATAGACAAGGCTGTCTGGTTTACAAAGGGCCACATCAAAGGCAATATTCCTGCACAATTACTTTGGTTTCGCAAAGTCAGCAGAAGTTACGGAAAGCATCTGCGCGCATTGTCCTGAAATACACCACAGTGTTTGATGATCCATGCCTTTCACAACTTAGGGATTGAATTTATGGGAGATTTGCCAGGGTCTTATTGCAGCTAAAACCAGCAGCAGCAGTTATGAGGTGGCATTATTGAATGTAAGTTGCGTATGAAAGGATTTCATTGTTCTCTTTCGGGACAGCACGGCACGGTGGCACAGCGGTAGAGTTGCTGCCGAACAGTACCAGAGACCCGGGTTCGATCCTGACTACGGGTGCTGCCTGTACCCGTAGTCAGGAGTGTGTTTCCCTGTGACCTGCGTGGGTTTTCCCCGGGTGCTCCGGTTTCCTCCCACACACAATTGGCTACAGAAACATTGTAAAGGTGTCATAGTGCGTGTAGGATTGCGTTTAAGTGTACGGGGATCGCTGGTCGGCGCGGACTCGGTGGACCAAGGGGCCTGTTTCCGTGCTGTATCTCCAAACTAGACTAGATTTGCGGGAAGGAACTGCAGATGCTGGTTTAAATCAAAGACAGACACTAAAACGCTGGAGCAACTCAGCGGGACAGGCAGCGCCTCTGGAGAGAAGGAACGGGTGACGGTTCAGGTCGAGACCCTTCTTCAGACTAAACTAAACATATGACACAATACACACTTGACTCTGGAATATTGAACGGTCCTCTAAAGGGCCTCTCCCACGTTCCCGAGTTACTCACAAATTCTCCCGAGTTTTCCCCTTAATTCAAACTCGGGGAATGTCCGTCGCGAGTCCGTAGGAGTCTGTAGGAGGCCATAGATATATATTGTAACGGCCCATTATGCCAGCAGTAGCTACTCGGGGCATCAGGAAAGTCGGGATGTTTTTCCCAGCCTGACAAAAAAGTCCACGAGGAAAAAGATAGTCGGGAAAAGGATTTCGTAGATCACAAAAATCTTGATTTTTTTTTTAAAGATCCTTTCAACTCGGCAGAGGACTCGAGGAAAGCAGGACAGGCCCGTGGTTTGGGCGTCACTGCCCATTTAACCCCCACCTCTAATTGCCCTCACGAAATTGCCCTCTCAATGTGGTTTTAGATAGAGGTGCCATTATTTGGTTCCAGCAGCAATGATGAGCCAAATGGCCACACACTGGCTGCCTCGCCAACAGTCTGTCTGTCCCTTCCACTGTTTTTACTATTTTAAGTATGTTTTAAAAGTATGTTTTAGTGTTTCTTGGTTTGTTTTACGTGGGGGGGGGGGATTGGGGAAACCTTTTTTTCAATCACTTCATTACTTGACGGAGACGCGATTTGTCTCCGTATCGTATCTCCGTTCCCCCCTGCGGCCTAACAACATGGAGCGCTCCCTTCCTGAAGACTGGCCAGGAACTTCAAGCTGCAGGCGCAGCGCGGACTTACCATCGCGGAGCGTGTGATCCTTTGCCGAGTGAAAGCGCTCGGACCGCGGGGCCTGTGGACTTTAACACCGTGAACCCGCGGTCTCCGGTAACATAGAAATTAGGTGCTGGAGTAGGCCATTCGGCCCTTCGAGCCTGCACCGCCATTCAATATGATCATGGCTGATCATCCAACTCAGTATCCCATACCTGCCTTCTCTCGGTAAGAAGAGGCCGACTCGGAGCTCCATGCCGTGCGGAGTGTTCCGATCCGTCCCGACGCCGGAGTTTCCATCATCCCGACGCGAGGGCCTCGGACATCGGACCGTCGGCAGCGGCGACTGCGGAGGGTTCAACAGCCCCGACCACGGGTGAACACAGAGAAAGATGATTGAAGTTTATTATCTTCCATCACAGTGAGGAATGTGGACTCGGCTGTGCTGGATGTTTATGTTAAATTTTATCTTATAGAAACATGTTTCGGCCCTTCGAGCCAGCACCGCCATTCATTGTGATCATGGCTGATCGTCCCCAATCAATAACCCGTGCCTGCCTCCTCCCCGTATCCCTTGATTCCACTAGCCTCTAGAGCTCTAATTCTCGCTTAAATCCATCCAGTGATTTGGCCTCCACTGCCCTCTGTGGCAAGGAATTCAACAAATTCACAACTCTCTGGATGAAAAAGTCAGTCTTAAATGCTTTATTCTAAGACTGTGTCCCCTGGTTCTGGACTCACCCAACGCTCATCGTATGTTAACCCACACATCCCAGGGATCGTTCTCGTAAACCTTTCTCACAGAGAGTTGTGAGTCTGTGGAATTCTCTGCCTCAGAGGGCGATGGAGGCCGGTTCTCTGGATGCTTTCAAGAGAGAGCTAGATAGGGCTGTTAAAGATAGCGGAGTCAGGGGATATGGGGAGAAGGCAGGAACGGGGTACTGATTGGGGATGATCAGCCATGATCACATTGAATGGTGGTGCAGGCTCGAAGGGCCGAATGGCCTACTCCTGCACCTATTGTCTATTGTCTGAACCCTTTCCAGAGCCAACACACCCTTCCTCAGATGTGGGGCCTAAAACTGCTCACAATGCTCCAAATATGTTGGTGTCTGAAGTCGGCAATGCACAGTTGTAGCGTTTTTTATGATTTGATCCTTCCCTTGTGATTTAAGCAAGTTGTGCTCTCTGATTGTTAAATTGCTTCTGTAAGGATGTCACAAGCCGTTCATAAATGTTCTAGGGAGCCAGAGACCAGAGGAGCAGCCAAACGAGATTGAAGTTGGATTGAAATGTGATTGATTGCTTGATATTGCAACATAATTTGCAAGCTGTTGAAATAATCTGATGGCATCTCGGCAAAGTATTTTATCTGGGTCTCACAATGTTCCGGCTTAATGATAGGAAGAAGTCTGAACAATTCCTTTGGCACAACAAACCTAATTCTTCCCAAGCAACTTGTGGGTCGAACACATTCAGTGACACGGAAACAGGCCTTTCGGCCCTTCGGGTCCATGCTGGCCATCAACTCTTCAGCCCATTTGTCGTTCTCTATGCATTTTCATGGACCTCCGCAGGGGTAGCGCACCGGTAGAGTTGCTGCCGCACAGCGCCGGAGACCCCCGGGTTCGATCTTGACCATGGCTGCTGTCTGTACGGAGTTTGCATGTTCTCCCCGTGACCTGCGTGGGTTTTCTCCAGGCGCTCCGGTTTCCTCCCACAATCCCAAGGCGGACAGGTTTGTAGGTTAATTTGGCTTCTGCAAATTGTCCCTGGTGTGTGGGATAGGGCTAGTGTGTGGGCTGATAGCTGGTCGGAGCGGACTCGGTGGGCCGAAGGGCCTGTTTCCACGCTGTATCACTGAACGAAAACTAAACTACCTCAAGTCAATTTACATTGACTGATTAGCCTACTAAAGTAGGGGTTGGACAGGCTAGATGCAGGAAGATTGTTCCCGATGTTGGGGAGGTCCAGGACAAGGGGTCACAGCTTAAGGATAAGGGGGAAATCCTTTAGGACCGAGATGAGAAGGACTTTTTTCACACAGAGAGTGGTGGGTCTCTGGAACTCTCTGCCACAGAGGGTAGTTGAGGCCAGTTCATTGGCTATATTTAAGAGGGAGTTAGATGTGGCCCTTGTGGCTAAGGGGATCAGAGGGTATGGAGAGAAGGCAGGTACGGGATACTGAGTTGGATGATCAGCCATGATCATATTGAACGGCGGTGCAGGCTCGAAGGGCCGAATGGCCTACTCCTGCACCTAATTTCTATGTTTCTATGTTTCTACGACACAGGGGAGCAATAGGACAACACAGCGGTGCCATTTTGAGGCCATGTTTAGCGTATTATGTTCAGTTCTGGGCACCATGTTCGAGGAAAGACGCTGTCAAGCTGGAAAGGTGCAAAGAAGATTTATGAGGATGTTGCCGCGACTGGAGGGTGTGAGCTATAGGGAGAGGTTGAGTAGGCTGGGACTCTATTCCTTGGAGCGCAGGTGGATGAGGGGTGATCTCAGAGAGGTGTATAAGATCATGAGAGGAATAGATCGGGTAGACACGCAGAGTCTGTTTTATTATTAATGTTTAATGTTTTATGTGTCATTCTTAATTGTTACTGTATGTCGTGTTATCACTTGCGGGCGGAGCACCAAGGCAAATTCCTTGTATGTGTACATATTTGGCCAATGCATTTATTCACAAAAGGCTGGAGAAACTCAGCGGGTGCAGCAGCATCTAAGGAGCGAAGGAGATAGGCGACGTTTCGGGTCGAGACCTTTATTCATTCATTCATTCATTCAGAGTAGGTGAATTGAGGACCAGAGGACATAGGATTAAGGTGAAATTAAGATTTCATCGGAATCTGAGAGGGAATTTTTTCACACAAAGAGCGGTGGGTGTATGGAACAAGTTGCCAGAGGAGGTCGTTGAGGCCAGAGCTGTCCCAGAGGCCTGTTTCCACGCTGTATCACTCAATGGCTCTTTGACTTGCTTGTGTGGGGGGGGGGGGGGGGGTGGTTAGTGTGTGTGTGACGCCACAGGCCTGCACCCCCCCGCAACCGCGCGGTGACGGGACGGCACCCAACGGGTCCTCCATGGTCTAGTATTTCCTAAAATTTAGACCATCTTACTCGTGGCGAATAATAGGCAGATTGACGGAAAATTGAGGTAGGCTGAAACATGGTTGTCACTGGATGAGGGAGCTCCAGATGTATTGGCTTTGGTGCTAACAGTGACCTGGTTTCGAGAGAAGAGAAATGGGTGAATCATTTCACTCGCTTCAAGAAAATCTGTGTCCAATATTACTGGAAATAATTGGAAGCTGAACTGAATCGGATGACCTCAGTCCAAAGTTTTCTGATCAACTCTTCTGCTTATTGTTCCCAACGAATTCAAAATATCGTTTTCAATTTCAGTTCAGCGGGAGGCACAGTGAAAAGCTTTTGGTGCGTGCTAACCAGTCAGCGGAACAACAGTACGTGATTACAATCGAGCCCTTTATCGTGTGCAGATACATGATAAGGGAATAACGTTTTGTGCAAGGTAAAGCTACAAAGTATGATCAAGAGTTAAAGAAGGAACTGCAGATGCTGGAAAATCGAGGGTACACAAAATACTGGAGAAACTCAACGGGTGCAGCAGCATCTAAGGAGCGAAGGAGATAGGCAACGTTTCGGGCTGAAACCCTTCTTCAGACTGATGGGGGGTGGAGGGGAGGCGGGGAGAAGAAAGGAAAAAGGAGGAGGAGCCCGAGGGCTGAGGGAGAGGTGGGAAGGGGAGGAGACAGCCAGGGTTAACAGAATTGAGAGAATTCAATGTTCATGCCAAGAGGATGCAGACTCCCCAAGCGGAATATGAGGTGCTGTTCCTCCAACTTGCGGTGTTGCTCACTCTGGCCGTGGAGGAGGCCCAGGACAGAGAGGTCGGATACGGAATGGGAGGGGGAGTTGAAGTGCTGAGCCACCGGGAGGTCGGGTTGGTTAATGCGGACCGAGCGGAGGTGTTCGGCGAAACGATCGCCAAGCCTCCGCTTGGTCTCACCGATACAGATCAGCTGGCATCTGGAGCAACGGATGCAGTAGATGAGGTTGGAGGAGGTGCAGGTGAACCTCTGCCGGACCTGGAACGACTGCTTGGGTCCCTGAATGGAGTGGATGGGGGAGGTGAAGGGACAAGTGTAGCATCTCTTGCGGTTGCAAGGGAAAGTGCCCGGGGAAGGGGTGGAGCGGGAGGGAAGGGAAGAATTGACAAGGGAGTTGCGGACGGAGCGGTCTTTGCGGAAAACCAGGGGGACTCTGCCCTTGTTGAGAGTGGGGGGATGGGGAGAGAGGGCAGTGTTACGGGGTACGGAGGAGACCCTGGTGCGATCAAGGTTAGTCCGTATGTGAGAGGGGTTTTTAAGAAGATCGTAGATCAAGTAAAGGGCCTGTCCCACCTTCACGAGGTCATTCACGAATTCTCTCGAGTTTTCCCCTTGATTCAAACTCGCAGAATGTTCGTAACCAGTCCGTAGGAGGCCGTAGGAGTTTGTAGATATATCGTAGCAGCTCGTTATGCCAGCCGTAGGTACTCGTGGCATCAGGAATGTCGGGACGGTTTTTCCAGCCCGATAAAAAATGTCCACGAGTAAAAAAATGGACGGGATGAAAGAAATTGCAACTTTTTACTCGTAAGGAGGGCGTCGAAATAGTCGTGCGAATTCGTAGACATACTCGTAAGAGTTCGTGAACATAGTCGTGGAAGGTCGTAGGAGTTCGTAGATTGCCACGATCTTGATTTGTTTTTTAGGTCCTTTAAACTCGGCAGAGGTTTTGAATTAAGTCGTAAAAGTGGGACAGGCCCTTAAGAAATGTTGGTGTCGGAGTAGAGATTTTAGAGTGTGGAGTGGTTATAATTTGTGACTGCAGATCTGCTTCTGTGTCTAGCACGCCATCTTGGTGTATAGTATCAGCACGGTGGCACAGCGGTGGAGTCGCTGCCTTACAGCGCTTCCAGTTCCGGCGACCCGGGTTCGATCTTGACTACGGGTGCTGTCTGTACGGAGTTTGTACGTTCTCCCCGCGACCGTGTGGGTTTTCTCCGAGATCTTCATTTTCCTCCCACACTCCAAAGAGGCACAGGTTTGTAGGTTAATTTGGCTTGTTGTACGTGTGAGTTGTCCCTAGTGTGGGTAGGATAGTGTTAATGTGCGGGGATCTCTGGTCGGCGCAGACACGGTGGGCGGAAGGGCCTGTTTCCGCGCCATATCTCTAAACTAAACAAAAATGATCTGCACTACATCACTGGTCGAACCTAGAAAGAGTTCCCTATGGTATTCCTAAGGACATTTAGACTTTGGAATTTGGAGCTACAGTGTGGAAACATGCTCTTTGGCCCACCGAGTCCATGTCGACCAGCGATCCCTGTACACTAGCACTATCACAGAAACATAGAAACATAGAAAATAGGTGCAGGAGGAGGCCATTCGGCCCTTCGAGCCGGCACCGCCATTCATTGTGACCATGGCTGATCGTCCCCTATCAATAACCCGTGCCTGCCTTCTCCCCATATCCCCCTGACTCCACTAGCCCCTAGAGCTCTATCTAACTCTCTCTTAAATCCATCCTATCTCTATCCTACACACAATAGGAACAATTTACATTTTTATCAAAGCCAATTGATCGACAAACCTGTTAAAGAAGGAACTGCAGATGCTGGAGAATCGAGGGTTACACAAAAGGCTGGAGAAACTCAGCGGCTGCAGCAGCATCTAAGGAGCGAAGGAGATAGGCGACGTTTCGGGTCGAGACCCTTCTTCAGACCTACAAACCTGTTGATCTACAAACCCGTAGGTCTTAGTTAGGAGTGTGGGATGAAACCGGAGCACACGGAGAAAACCCATGTGGCCACTGGTAGAACGTGCGCACTCCGTGCAGACAGCACCCGTGGTCGGGGTCGAACCTGGGTCTCTGGCGCTGCGAGCGCTGTAAGGCAGCAACTCTACCGCTGCACTACCGTGGTGATACTACGCACCAATACGGCTTCCAAGAGACTATTTGTGTGCTCAGCATCGCTTTGCCACTGTTGCATCCTCACAAAACCTAAGGGAAGTAATAGGCAAAAAATGTTATTACAGGAGGGATGATAACCAATGGGCTGAATTGTGTCCAATGATAATCATGGCTATTCCTGCTGTGCGGCTGTGCATGAAGTGTGACCTACTCCTTGACTCATTCAGTTTCAGAACTCCCCCGCATTCAATGGTTAGTGCAGGCGTCAAGAGAAATTAGACTGTGTGGAGCTCTTTCTAGTCAATAGACAATAGACAATAGGTGCAGGAGTCGGCCATTCGGCCCTTTGAGCCAGCACTGCCATTCAATGTGATCATCCCCAATCAGTACCCCGTTCCTGCCTTCTCCCCATATCCCCTGACTCTGCTATCTTTAAGAGCCCTATCCAGCTCTCCCTTGAAAGCATCCAGAGAACCGGCCTCCACCGCCCTCTGAGGCAGACAATTCCACAGGTTTCGTACAGAGTTGCACCTCCTTCTGACTTCTGAAGTTCAAGGGTTTATAAGTCACAGGAGCAGAATTAGGCCATTCAGCCCATCGAGTCTCCTCTGCCATTCAATCATGGCTGATCTATCCTTTCCTCTCAACCCCATTCCCCTGCCTTCTCCCCATAACCTTTGACTCCCACTGCATTTTGTATCCTCCAGTCTCAGTGTCAACCGGTCAACATTTATTTAGTTAGAAACAGAAACATAAAAAAATAGGTGCAGGAGTAGGCCATTCGGCCCTTCGAGCCAGCACCGCCATTCTTTATGATCATGGCTGATCATCCACAATCAGTACCCCCGTTCCTGCTTTCTTCCCATATCCCTTGATTCCGTTAGTCCTCAGAGCCATATCTAACTGTCTCTTGAATATATCCAGTGAATTGGCCTCCACTGTCTGCTGTGGCAGAGAATTCCACAGATTCACAACTCTCTGGGTGAAAAGGGATTTCCCTCATCTAAATGGTTTGAGTTTAGAGATACAGCACCGAAACAGGCTCTTCGGCCCATCGAGTCTGTGCCGACCAGCGATCCCGGCTATCCCACACACACAAGGGACAATTTACAACGCCACTATCACCAAGGCAATTAACCTACAAACACATTGAATGGCGGTGCTGGCTCGAAGGGCCGAATGGCCTACTCCTGCACCTATTGTCTATTGTCTATTGTCTATTACCTATACGAATTTGGGGTGTGGGAGGAAGCCGGAAATCCCGGAGAAAACCCACGCAGGTCAGGGGGAGAACGTACACACTCCGTACAGACAGCACCCGTAGTCAGGATCGAACCCGGGTCTCTGGCGCTGTGAGGCAGCGACTCTACCGCTGCGCCACCGTGCCGCCCACATGAGTGACCTCTGAACCCTTGACCAGCTTCCATTGGCTTTGGGCTGCTGGTGCCAAAGGAGCAGGTGCGTAGTTCCTTGAAGATGGCATCACAGGTCGGTAGATGAGGTGGTCAAAGAGGCACTCGGCACTTTGGCCTTCACCAGCCAGAGTATTAAGTATAGAAGACGGGAGGTCATGTCATGAAGCTGGGAGGTCATGTCGACCCGAAACGTCACCCATTCCTTCTTTTGTCCTGCCCCCCACTTCCCTTCCAGCTTAATCCCCCCCCCCCTCGACTCGCCACAGGCTGAAGAAGCATCCAATAAGTCCACGTGATAGGAGCAGAATTTAGGCCATTTGGCCCATCTAGTCTACTCTGCTATTCAATCGTGGCTGATCTATCTCGTCCTCCCAACCCAATTCTCCTGCCTTCTCCCCATAACCTCTGACACCTGCACTAATCAAGAATCTATCTATCTCTGCCTTAAATATATGCACTGACTTAAAAATACCGATTGGCTTGGCCTCCTCAACCATTTTTGGCAATAAATTCCACAGATTCACCACCGTTTGACTAAAGCAATTCCTCCACATCTCCTTCCTAAAGGAACGTCCTTTAATTCTGATGCTGTGACCTCTGGTCCTAGACTCTCCCACTAGTGGAAACATCCTCTCCCCATCAACTCTATCCATGCCTTTCACTATTTGGTAAGTTTCAATGAGGTTCCCCCTCATTCTTCTAAACTCCAGAGAGTTCAGGCCCAGTTCAGCCGACCCGACCCAAAATGTCACCTGTCCATGTTCTCTAGACATGATGAGTTCCTCCAGCAACTTGGGTCTTATTTTGAATCAATTGGCATCTGCAGTTCCTTGTGTCTGCAGAACTCTTTGGTTTCTTGGCTCTTCAGATGTTCCTGAGTGATAGGAGCAGAATTAGGCCGTTCGGCCCATCAAGTCTACTCCGCCATTCAATCACAGCTGATCTATCTCTCCCTCCTAACCCCATTCCCTTGCCCTATCCCCACAACCCCTGACACTCATACTAATCAATAATCCATCTATCCCTGCCTTAAAAATGTCCACTGAATATCTTAGATAGACACAAAACGCTGGAGTAGCGTTCAGCGGGACAGGCAGCATCTCCGGAGAGAAGGAATGGGTGACGTTTCGGGACGGGACTCTTCTTCAGACTAGTCAGGGGAAAGGGAAACGAGAGATACATATACAATTATAAAAGGACTGGACAAGCTCGATGCCGGAAAAACGTTCCCAATGTTGGGCGAGTCCAGAACCAGGGGCCACACAGTCTTGGAATAAAGGGGAGGTCATTTAAGACTGAGGTGAAAAAACAACGTTTTCACCCAGAGAGTTGTGAATTTGTGGAATTCCCTGCCACAGAGGGCAGTGGAGGCCAAGTCACTGGATGGATTTAAGAGAGAGATAGATAGAGCTCTAGGGGCTAGTGGAGTCAAGGGATGTGGGGAGAAGGCAGGCACGGGTTATTGATAGAGGACGATCAGCCATGATCGCAATGAATGACGGTGCTGGCTCGAAGGGCCGAATGGCCTCCTCCTGCACCTATTTTCTATGTTTCTATGTTTCTATATTTCTATGTTTTTGTACAAGTGATGTGTAGAGGGGTGAAGGAAAGAGCGTTGGCGTCGCGCCCGTTTCCACCAATCGTTCCACCACCACGCACAAGAAGCCACAAGAAGCGACAAGACAGACGCCATTGTATGTGTCTGCTCTGGCCGAACAACTTCTAATCTTGTGTGTGGACTCGATAAGAAGAGTGACGTGGAGAGTTGTAGAGCGAGTCTGGCTTAAAATGTGGACGTGGAGCCGGGCAGCAGGAGGAATCACAGATGTGGAGGAGTGAGGGAGACGTCGGAGAACTCTTGTCAGAGAGAGGAGGAGGACTTCTTCAAAGCAGACGTACCCTTGAGGGAATTTCGTAGTGGAGGAGACAAAATGGCGTTGGAAGTAATTAAGTAAGTAAGTAATTTTTATTTATATAGCACTTTCAAATCAAATCATAGAAACATAGAAACATAAAAGATAGGCGCAGGAGTAGGCCATTCGGCCCTTCGAGCCAGAACCGCCATTCAATATGATCATGGCCTGATCATCAAACTCAGTAGGGGGGTTACACAAAAAGCTGGAGTAACTCAGCGGGTGCAGCATCATCTAAGGAGCGAAGGAGATAGGCGACGTTTTGGGTCAAGACCCTTCTTCAGACTGGTCAGGGATCAGGGAAACGAGAGATATAGACGGTGATGTGGAGAGATAAAGAACAATGAATGAAAGATATGCAAAAAAGTATCGATGATAAAGGAAACAGGCCATTGTAAGCTGTTTGTGGTGTGAAAATGAGAAGCTAGTGCGACTTGGGTGGGGGAGAGATAGAGAGAGAGGGAATGCCAGGGCCCGAGGGCTGAGGGAGAGGTGGGAAGGGGAGGAGGCAGCCTGGGTTAACAGAATTGAGAAAATTCAATGTTCAAGGCCAGAGGATGCAGACTATCCTGTACCTGCCTTCTCTCCATACCCCCTGATCCCTTTAGCCACAAGGGCCACATCTAACTCCCTCTTAAATATAGCCAATGAACTGGCCTCAACTACCTTCTGTGGCAGAGAATAGTAAGATTGAACGAGAACTTACCAGTTCGAAGGTTGATCTTTATTTTATGAGGAGTCGAAGTGAGGGATTTCGTGAAGAGCCCGCCGGCGCGCATGCTCGACATACTTCAAAGTAGCGGCGTGGAATCACAGAAACCAACAATAGAAATGACTTCGCATAGTAAGATTGAAGTGACTAAGATTACCAGATGAAGGTGATTGAGGGTTGGGCGAGGAGGGCACGAAATCCCTCACTTCGACTCCTCATAAAATAAAGATCAACCTTCGAACTGGTAAGTTCTCGTTCAATCTTACCATTTCATTTCGGAGTCACGTGAGTGACTTCGTGAAGACTTCAAAGCTTCTGTGATTACACGCCCTGGACCACGTCCATGCTGACACACCACTACCAGGGATGGATGGGAGGAACAAACTTGCTCAATAGTTCATACTGCAAAACAAGAGCATATTTATGAATAACAAATCAAAACCCCTCATGCGGGGACATCTCCACGTTCTTGACCTGCATTCAGCACGGCTTCTGCGAACTGTAGAGGAGCAGCAACAGGCTTGTTATAAAAACGCTGGAACACAGCTTCATTAGCCCATCCTGCTGTGGCAAGAATTTTGGTCCATAGGCACCTCCATAATCCTCGCCGCTGACGTCGATGCAGCCCTGGTGGAATGAGACTTGAACACATTAGTGTCGATACCTGACTTACCTAAGACGACTCGAAGCCACCTGGATATCGTCTGGACTGTCACTCGATGATGAGGTCTCTTATGAGTGACCAGCAGGTATCTCTCCATTCCTCTGATGCGTGCCGTCACCTTGACATAGTGGCGGATATGTGAGGCTAAACATAGCCTAGCATCTGCGGGGTATGCCGGGAACTTCAGCTGCAGCCCTGTGCACCCAGGTCCATGCTGCTTTAGTAGCTCGTCAATGAAAAAGACTACTTCTGTAGGGGTAGATGTCATTCTGTCGACACGAAGTTTGTGTAGTGTCTGTACCCTCTGAGCTGAAGTCAGCGCTAGTAACATCACCAGCTTCATGGTGAGTTTGTCCAGTTGGAGCCCTTCCATGGGAGACCACGTCCTGAGCAGGTTTAATACGTCCCTGACATCCCAGGTGATATTATAGCGTGGTGTAGGCGGATTCATATTGAATATACCCCGCATGAGTCTGGACACTAGCCTGTTGGGTCCTACCTCAATATTGAGGTAGAATGAGAGCGCACTTCTGGCGCTGTTGATGGCACTGTAACTTAAGTGTTCATCATGGTGCAACCCCGCGAGGAATTCCAGGACGTCGGTTATTGTCACGTCATCGTACGTGATGCGAGAGCGGCTGCAGTAGGCTTCCCACTTCTTAATATGCGAGCGGTATCTTCGCCTTGTTGACTCTCGACACGACGCCCCGATGGTATCCATGGTCCGAGCTGAGAGGCCGTATTGGACTAACGGCCTGTTCAGAACCTGCAAGCCAACAAATTTAAATAGCCATGGCAGGGATGTGGCTCCCCTGAGACAGGGTGAGTAACCAATTGTGGGCAATCCTTCAAAAGGACCCAAGGTTCGTTGAGCATGTCAAAGACCACCGGATACCAAGGCTGTGTGGGCCAGTCGGGTATAATAAGGATGCCCTTGGCAGCATCGGCCTGAATCTTACGCAATACCCGACTGATGAGGCAAAACGGGGGGAAGGCATAGAAACCAATTCCCCCAGTCCAGCGAGAATGCATCTAGCGCTATTGCCCCAGGATCTGGTTCCCATGAAACGTAGGTTGGTACCTGATGGTTCAACCGTGACGCAAAAAGGTCAATGTCCGGTTTACCAAATTTGGCTGTGACTTTAGCAAAAATCTCAGGATGCAACATCCATTCAATATTGTCATTAAATTTGCGTGACCTGGTGTCCGCCACAGTATTAAGCTCACCTGGCAAATAGGTAGCTGAAATCCAAATGTCTCTTTGAACACACCAGAGCCAAATTGAGTTAGCCAATTTGTCACACGAAACTGACCTGGTACCACCCATATGGTTTAAGTATGCCACTGCTGTGGTGTTGTCTATTTGGAGACGGACATGTGCTCCAACAAGCTTGGAACAATACGCACGAAGTCCGTGGAATGCTGCCAGCAACTCCAAATAGTTAATCCCTTGAGTCAACAACATCGTTGACTCAAGGGTGTCCCATCTGCCCCCACAACTAGAGCAATTATCCGTAGCTCCCCAGCCATTGGAGCTTGCATCAGTCTGCAAATATACCACCGGATTAGCCTCCCTGATAGGCTTGAATGAGCTGCTAATGTGGCACACCCACCATTGCAACTCATTTATCGCTTCAGGCGGCAGCTGCATTGATCGATCGTAATGACCAGCGTCCTGTTTTAACGCAGCAATTTTAGCTCTTTGCAAACTCTGATAATGCAAAGGTCCATATTGCGCTGCCGGAAACAAAGCTACAAGCTTACCAATTACTGTAGCTGTATGCCGAGTCGATGGTATATTGGTGCGGATTAAACCTTGACACACCTGGGTAACCTCCTCAATCTTGGTAATTGGTATGGTAACCCGCATGCTCATAGAGTTCACCGTGAACCCTAGGTAATTAATCACCTGGGCAGGGCAGAACTTTGATTTCTCTGGATGGACAATAAACCCTAATTGTTGAAATATATTGACAGCAGCTGCAACTCCCTGTTCAGCCAATTCCAGGGTGCGGCCCACAATTAAGATATCATCTAAATAGGCCATAACTATATGATGTCGCTGTCTCAAATAAGCCATAATTGGTTTCACTAATTTAGTGAACAATCTAGGGGCTGTGGTGAGCCCATTAGGCAAAACCTTGTACTGCCAGAGTTGCCCCATCCAGATGAATTTCAAAAACCTCCTGTCGTATTTCTGGATGGATACTGAACAGTATGCGTCTTTCAAATCGATGCATGCCATAAAGCAACCATGAGAAATCAATGATATGGCTGTTTCAAACGTATCCATATTAAAATGAGTATATGTTACAAAAGTATTCAAACGGGTTAGATCAATAATGACACGACAACCTCCATCCTTCTTAGGTCTGGTGAATATATTCGAAACAAATTCAACTGGCTCATGCACCGCTTTCTCAATCACTCCCTTCTGTTCAAGCCTTAAAATTTCCTTGTAGCCTGCTGCCTGTTCTGCAGCAGATAATTTAAACGTTCGACCGGGCATGTGCGGGGATGGAGGAATGTCGCCATTAATAAACTCAATTTTATGCCCCTGAATATTCTGCACCCTGAATATACTCGTCACCAGTAAAATTACCCCATGCACCCAAAAACAGCCGAAGGCGACCACCAACATGTGAAGTTAAACAAAGAGAAAAGAGAGAACCAGACCCCCTCACCCCCGTGGTTACCGGCGGTCCTTGACACGTGTGGGTGGACGTGGAGGTGCTGGGTTGGCTTGAGGGCGCGGCGTCTTCGTTTTCCACCAGGGTCTCTGCCGACCCTGTCCTAAAAAAGACCCCTGGTGCTGGGTCTGATGTTGCTGTCGTTGTGGAGCTTGAGGGTGGGTCCTCGTCGAGGTACTAGCAGACCCTCGTGAGCGAATGTATGGAGCTTTTGAGCCTGACGGTGTGGGGGCACTCTGAGAGCGCATGATCCCCACCGTTTTGGCTTGTTCGTCAAGCTCTTTGACTCTCTTCGAGAGGTCTTCCCCAAAGAATTGACGGGGCGGCGGCGGCGGCGGTGGTTTGCAATTTTACCTCTTGTTGACGGATAGCCGCACTGATGTTGCCCCATATCGGCGTATTGACCACAGGCACGTTGAGGGAGTTGCAATTGGATGGAGCCTTGAGACGGCTCATTGCCTGAATGAGGACTTCTTCCTGTAGTTGCTGGTTGTTAAGAAAGTCCACAGTGGCTGCCAGCTTTGCGTTTAAAGGAAGTCCAGATGAATGTGGGGCCGCAAATTTGGTCGCCACATCCAGAAGATCCTCCGCTGGCACCTCCAACGGAGGTGGTATGGAATCCACCAAAACCTCCTCCTCCTGCTGCTCCAGGCTGATGGTAGAGGCTGGTGACGACGCCCTGTGCCTGTTGCTGCCCTGCTGTAGTTGACGTTGAAGCAGGAGCTCCAGCAGCCGCTCCATACGGTCAATACGCCCTTCACCCTGAACACTCAGGTGGTCGGAGTCCTCCGGCTCTGAAAAGAAAACCGGGCTCCTATCATCGGCCCGCACCTCATCGAGGCCCAGCCGGTGCCGGTAGTTGTCGCTAACAGCCGCCGAGGCGAAACTGCGCGATTCCCGCGCGGGCATGTTCAACCGCCTCCGTTTAGCGGGAGCTGAAGCCGCTGCCACTAAGGGCACTTGCGGCGTGGTGTTGGCACCAGCCGAAGCATGGCTGCCTGAAGCCCGCACAGGCTTGCCGGCTGCCCACATCGTGGACTTTGCCGACGCATGGTCTCGCCCACCCATCCATGGGGGGCTCGGCGACCGTGACGAGACCCGACTCAACCGACCCGTCCCGGCGTCGAGAGTCGGGGTGTGCCGGCTGGACCTCACAGCCGCCCCGGGTCTCGCCCTGGAACCTGACCGCTCCTCCGCGTCAGGCAATGCCTTAGCCCTGGCAGGGTTAGGCTTCTGGGCTGCTGCCCTTCCCCTACTCGGAGGGATGAGTGGAACGGGCCGTGCAGCCGCACGCACCCAGCTCGAGGTCGCCAGCGAGCCCGCTGACAACCTGACTGCCATGGCAGGGTCCCCCTGCTCTGGCGGCACACCACACTCCTCCTCGTCGAACTCCTCCGAGCTGTGGTGTGCTGGCGGATCTGGACCTGTAATCACAGGGCTTACCCACATCTCCGCCTGAGTCCCGGCCTGCGTTGCAGGTACTGCCGATGGTAAAGGCCCCGGAACTGTTGACCGGCGAACTCGTCCTGACGTCCTCCGGACCTTGGAACTCCCATCCATGTCCTTGCTGCAAGACATAACCCCAACAACAAGGACCACCAACTAAAGGTAGGATACTTACCTCCGTGGCCCCTTATGAAGGGCTGGCGAGGAGCGCGCTCCACCGCCAGCCGTCGCAGCAACGCGGTACGACGATATGTCGAGCATGCGCGCCGGTGGGCTCTTCACGAAGTCACTCACGTGACTCCGAAATGAAATTCCACAGATTCACCACTCTCTGTGTGAGAAATGTTTTACTCATCTCGTTCCTAAAGGAATTCCCCCCTTATCCTTAAACTATGACCCCTTGTTCTGGAACAATCTTCCTGCATCTAGCCTGTCCAACCCCTTATGTTGAAGCCAAATCGTGTGGAAGCCAAAGTGCTTTACAGAAAAAAAAATAGATTACCATATAATATCCATATAAAATAAAAAAAGAAGAAAAAAAAAGCCACAATATACTATAGGATTCAACATGAACGTCCCCCCAACAGCAGAATCCACACTTTCCACTGTGAGGGAAGGCACCAGAAAGTCCAGTCCTCCTCCTCCTCCTAGTCCACCCGAGGTGGGGGCCTATTTGAGGCCTCCGCAGCCTGTTGCGGCAAAGGCGGCCCGATGTTGTAGGCCCTCCTGTCGGGAGGAACTGCGGATGCTGGTGTCCACCTTCGGTTTAAGGCAGCAGCATCCACTGTTCCTTTGAGTTCATCTCTCGTTGGATCCCTGCGTTGGATGCAGTCCATTGACAGGACATTGAGTGGTGAGTACATTGAGGGAGGGGCTGCAAGTGAGACAAGGGGGCGGTGGGTGTGGGAGGGAAGGGAGGAAGCCCTTGTGTGTTGAGCTGAACGGATGCGATGAATCAGCCCCATTCTGATTTCCACACCAGAGTGTCAGGAAAACCTTGGGCTCAGCGATCAGGTTTTCAAGAAGCTCACAGCAAAATGCTGATGAATTATTTTCCCAGCACAAGTTCTTGCCGTGTCACACTGACCACAATTTTCTTAATTAAATGCAGGGGAGGAAGACAGACATTTGTTGTTTCCGATCCTTAGGAAGCTAAAATGATGTTGGTTCTGGCACTGCACAAGTCTTGGCAGGGATGGCACAAGTTGTTTGTTTGCAGAACAGATTTACAACTTCGTCTGAAGAAGGGTCTCGACCCGAAACGCCGCCTAACTCCTTCGCTCCTTAGATGCTGCTGCACCCGCTGAGTTTCTCCAGCTTTTTGTGTAACCCTTCACAAATTAACACGCTTCATCCTATTCAGGAATAGATCGGGTAGATGTACAGAGTCTCTTGCCCAGAGTAGGGGAATCGATGACCAGAGGACATCGGCTCAAGGTGAAGGGGAAAAGATTTAATAGGAATCCGCGGGGTAACTTTTTCCAAGCAAAGGGTGGTGGGTGTATGGAACAAGCTGCCAGAGGAGGTAGTTGAGGCTGGGACTATCCCAACGTTTAAGAAACAGTTGGACAGGTACATGGATAGGACAGGTTTGGAGGGTTATAGACCAAGTGCAGGCAAGTTGGGCTAGGGTAGCTGGGCCAATGTGGGTGAGATGGGTCGAAGGGCCTGCTTCCACACTGTATTAATCTATGAGTCTCTATCTATCTATCCCATTGAATCGTCTTTGGGGAAAGGGGGCTGTGGGGATATTCCCTCTTGTTCAGCGCTGCTGAACATGCATGTGAAAACAGGTTAAAATTGTACATTGTCCCTCGTGTGTGTAGGATAGTACTGGCGTAAATCATGTCTGACGAATCTTATAGAATTTTTTGAGGATGTAACTAGTAGAGTGGATAAGGGAGAACCAATGGATGTGTTATATCTGGACTTTCAGACGGCTTTCGACAAGGTTCCACATAAGAGATTAGTATGCAAACTTAAAGCACACGGTATTGGGGGTTCAGTATTGATGTGGATAGAGAACTGGCTGGCAGACAGGAAGCAATGGGTAGGAGTGAACGGGTCCTTTTCAGAATGGCAGGCAGTGACTAGTGAGGTACCGCAAGGCTCAGTGCTGGGACCCCAGCTATTTACAATATATATTAATGATTTGGACGAGGGAATTGAATGCAACATCTCCAAGTTTGCGGATGACACAAAGCTGGGGGGCAGTGTTAGCTGTGAGGAGGATGCTAGGAGGCTGCAAGGTGACTTGGATAGGTTGGGTGAGTGGGCAAATGCATGGCAGATGCAGCATAATGTGGATAAATGTGAGGTTATCCACTTTGGTGGCAAAAACAGGAAAGTAGACTATTATCTAAATGGTGGCCGATTAGGAAAAGGGGAGATGCAACAAGACCTGGGTGTCATGGTACACCAGTCAGTGAAAGTAGGCTTGCAGGTGCAGCAGGCAGTGAAGAAAGCGAATGGTATGTTAGCATTCATAGCAAAAGGATTTGAGTATAGAAACAGGGAGGTTTTACTGCAGTTGTACAGGGTCTTGGTGAAACCACACCTGGAGTATTGCGTACAGTTTTGGTCTCCAAATCTGAGGAAAGACATTCTTGTCATAGAGGGAGTACAGAGAAGGTTCACCAGACTGATTCCTGGGATGTCAGGACTTTCATATGAAGAAAGACTGGATAGACTTGGCTTGTACTCGCTAGAATTTAGTAGATTAAGGGGGATCTTATAGAAACTTACAAAATTCTTAATGGGTTGCACAGGCTAGATGCAGAAAGATTGTTCCCGATGTTGGGGAAGTCCAGATGAGATGACCGAGATGACAAAATCATTTTTCACACAGAGAGTGGTGAATCTGTGGAATTCTCTGCCACAGAAGGTAGTTGAGGCCAGTTCATTGGCTATATTTAAGAGGGATTTAGATGTGGCCCTTGTGGCTAAAGGGATCAGTGGGTATGGAGAGAAGGCAGGTATAGGATACTGAGTTGGATGATCAGCCATGATCATATTGAATGGCGGTGCAAGCTCGAAGGTCCGAATGGCCTACTCCTGCACCTATTGTCTATGTTTCTATGTAGGGGGTGATCGCTGGTCGATGCGGACCCGGTGGGCCAAAGGGTCTGTTTCCGCGCTGTTTCTCTAAACTCCTAAGTTGACTTCTCTTGACCTGCATTTCGGAAATGAACAGTGTGTGAAGCCATCAGTCTGAAGAAGGGTCTCGAACCGAAACGTCGCCCATTTCCCTCGCTCCATAGAGGCTACCTCACCCGCTGCGTTTCTAACGCATTTTTGTCTACCAGTGTGTAGCCATGATTATCAATACTTTCGTTAGCTTTAAATCTTGTCTAGTTGAGTTTAGTTGAGTTTAGATTATTACAGCGATAAGCTTTTTTGTTGCATGTTGTCCAGTCAGCGGAAAGACTACACATGATTACAATCAAGCCGTCCACAGTGTACAGATACAGTATAAATATTACTTAATGCGAGATAAAGTCCAGCTAATCCGAGGGTCTCCAGTGAGGTAGATGGATGGCCAGGACCGCTCTCCAGTTGGTGAGAGGACGGTTCTGTTGCCTGATGACATCTGGGACGAAACTCTCCCTGAATCTGGAGCTGTGCGTTTTCACACTTCTGTACCTTTTGCCTGATGGGAAACGGGAGAAGAGGGAGTGGCCGGGGTGAGACTGGTCCTAGATTATGAATGAATGAATATGTTTACTGGCTAAGTATTCACATACAAGGAATTTGCCTTGGTGCACCGCCCGCAAGTGACAACATGACATACAGTGGCAGTTAGGAATTATACATAAAACATTAAACATTAATAATAAAACATTATCGATTTAACATGTGAATTAAATAAAATACCAGAGCAAAAGGAGGTTACAGATTTTTGGCTGTTGAGTCGAGCAACTACTCGTGGGAAAAAAAGCTGTTTTTATGTCTGGCTGTGGCAGCTTTGACAATCCGGAGTCGCCTTCCAGAGGGAAGTGATTCAAAGAGTTTGTGGCCAAGGTGAGATGGGTCAGAGATGATCTTGCCCACTCGCCTCCTGGCCCTTGCAGTGTACAGTTCATCAATGGAGGGAAGGTTACAGCCAATAACCTTCTCTGCTAATCGGACGATTCGCTGCAGCCTCCGGGTGTCGTGCTTGGAGACTGAGCCAAACCAGACCATGCTGGAGAAAGTGAGAACAGACTCTACAATGACTGTATAGAATTGGACTATCATTGTCTGTGGCAGATCGTGCTTCCTCAGCTGCTGCAGGAAGTACATCCTCTGTTGAGCCTTTTTGACTGTAGAGTCGATGGTAGCCCCCCCATTTAAGGTCCTTGGAGATGATGGTTCCCAGGAACTTAAAAGACTCCACAGCTGCTGCTGCTGTTGGCCTTTGTTGCAGGCATAGCCCAGAACATAATGCAAACCAACCTCCCTTCCATTGGCTCCATCTGCACTTCATGCTATCCCAGCAAGGCCAGCAGTATAATCAAGGACTAGTCTCGCTTGAGTGGCCAGGGTGGTACTCATCCTTGATTATGCTGCTGCTGGCTTTGCTGAGGCAGCGTTGAAGTGTCGATGGAGTTGACGGAGTCTCCGGCGCTGGAAGGCGGCAACTGTACCGCTGCGCCACCGTGCCGCATCACCAGCTGGGGCGAAATGTCCCGTTCCCGTCCTGCTCGAATCTGCAACCCTCTGACCATAGACTGAAGCTGAGATTGGAGTTGGGTTGGAAGAGCGACGTTGAACGGAGCAGCTTAGTCACCTGGTGCGGAGTCTGGTTTTTGCTCTCGTCCCCAGCTATGGATCGGTGAGTGAACCAGCAGCCACTGAGTCAGAACGTTGTGGCTTCAAGTACCAGACTAGACAGCTCGGTAGAAGAAGTAAAAACCTCAGCTGTCACAGAAGAGAAGACCATCTGTTGTGGTCTGATGTGCAGCCAATTCACTGGATGTACTCAAAAGAGAGTGGCTCTTAGGGCTAGCGGAATCAAGGGATATCAGGAGAAAGCAGGAACGAGGTACTGTTTCTGGATGATCATATTGAATGGCAGTGCTGGCTCGAAGGGCCGAATTCCTGCACCTATTTTCTACGTTTCTGTGTTTCTATATGGTCCCATGAGCAGGGATGCACTTCTAAAGATTCCTTTAAAAAATGTTTTAGTTTGGTTTCGAGATACAGCGCAGAAACAGGCCCGTCGGCCCACCGAATCCGTGCCTACCCCCACGCTATCCTAACACTAACACTATCCTACACACACTGGGGACAATTTTTCATTTTTTTACCAAAGCCAATTAACCCACAAACATGCACGTCTTTGGAGTGTGGGAGGAAGCCCGGAGCACCCGGAGAAAACCCACTCAGTCACGTGGGAAAAGTATAAACTCCGTGCAGACAGCACCCGTAGTCGGGATCGAACCCGGGTCTCTGGCGTGGTAAGTCAGCAACTCTACCGCTGCGCCACCGTGCACCCATGATTCTAATCAATCATTTGGCCCAGTCAATATTATTAATAAATCTGGTTATTGTCTATTATTATTTCTAGGAGCTCGTGTGCAACAAACTGTACGACTTAAACGTACTTAATAAAGTAATGGTTAACTTACCGAAGATCGGCATTAATCCTGTGGATGTAACTCAGTCCATCACACAAACTACTCTCCCCTCCATCAACTTGTGTAAGGGTTGAATAGAAACATAGAAACATAGAAATTAGGTGCAGGAATAGGCCATTCGGCCCTTCGAGCCTGCACCGCCATTCAATATGCTCATGGTTGATCATCCAATTCCGTATCCCGTACCTGCCTTCTCTCCATACCCTCTGATCCCCTTAGCCACAAGGGCCACATCTAACTCCCTTTTAAATATAGCCAATGAACTGGCCTCAGCTAGCCTCTGTGGCAGAGAGTTCCAGAGACCCACCACTCTCTGTGTGAAAAAAGTCCTTCTGATCTCGGTCTTAAAGGATTTCCCCCTTATCCTTAAGCTGTGACCCCTTGTCCTGGACCTCCCCATCATCGGGAACAATCTTCCTGCATCTAGCCTGTCCAACCCCTTAAGAATTTTGTACGTTTCTATAAGATCCCCTCTCAATCTCCTAAATTCTAGAGAGAATAAACCGAGTCTATGCAGTCTTTGTTCATAAGACAGTCCTGACATCCCAGGAATCAGTCTGGTGAACCTTCTCTGCACTCCCTCTATGGCAATAATGTCCTTCCTCAGATTTGGAGACCAGAATGTATTAGTATATAGAATGGTTTGACTGGATAGCATACATACAACATTGGTCACTGTGTCTCGTTACACCTGACATTAACAAATCAATTTCTATATTCACTAGCCTCAACAGAGAACCACTTGTGTCAATACCCTTCTTCAGACATGGGTCAGCCTTGTCGTTCTGACACATCCAGTGTGTATGGCCAATTAAACAGCTATCAGAAGGAAGAAGCAGTAGGGTTGCTGCCTTGCAGCCCAGGTTCGATCCTGACTACGGGTGACAATAGACAATAGACAATAGGTGCAGGAGTAGGCCATTCGGCCCTTCGAGCCAGCACCAGCCATTCAATGTGATCATGGCTGATCATCCCCAATCAGTACCCCGTTCCTGCCTTCTCCCCATATCCCCTTGACTCCGCTATCTTTAAGAGCCCTATCTAGCTCTCTCTTGAAAGTATCCAGAGAACCGGCCTCCACCTTCCCCTGAGGCAGAGAATTCCACAGACTCACGACTCTCTGTGAGAAAAAGTGTTTCCTCGTCTCCGTTCTAAACGGGTGCTGCCTGTACGGAGTTTGTCCGTTCTCCCTGTGACCTGCGTGGGTTTTCTCCGGGTGCTTCGGTTTCCTCCCACATCCCAAAGACGTTCAGGTTTGCAGGTTAAATGGCTGCGGTGAATTGTCCTGAGTGTGTGTAGGACAGAACTAGTGTGTGAGCGATCGTTGGTTGGCATGGACTCGGTGGGTCAAAGGACATGTTTCCATGCTGTATCTCCGAACTAAACTAAACTAAACTAAACTAAACTAATCTAAACCCCTGATTGACACAAAAATGCTGGAGTAACTCAGCGGGACAGGCAGCATCTCTGGAGAGAAGGAGCAGGTGACGTTTCAGGTCGAGACCCTTCTTCAGACCTCTTCTGCAGTCTGTATCTTCCCCTTCGCTCTAAGATGATGCCTGACCCTGGCGACGTTTTGTGTGCTAGTCCCAGAAGTGGACCTGCAATCACGCATTACATTCGCTCCACTCTGTTAAATCCCTACTAATCCAGATTCCCCTTATCATGTATCTGTACACTGTGGACGGCCCGATTGGGATCATGTATTGTCTTTCCGCTGACTGGTTAGCACGCAACGAAAGCTTTTCACTGTACCTCGGTACACGTGACAATAAGCTAAACTGAACAAACCTATTGCATTTTGTAGGAAGGAACTTCGTCAACTCCAAGGGTTACACAAACGCTGGAGAAACTCAGCGCGTGCAGCAGCATCTAAGGGGCGAAGGAGATAGGCGACGTTTCGGGTCGAGACCCTTCTTCAGACTGGTCAGGGATCAGGGAAACGAGAGATATAAACAGTGATGTGGGGAGATAAAGAACAATGAATGAAAGATATGCAAAAAAGTATCGATGATAAAGGAAGCAGGCCATCGTAAGCTGTTTGTGGTGTGAAAATGAGAAGCTAGTGCGGCTGGGGAGGGGGGGGGGGGGGAGATGGAGAAGGAATGTCAGGGCCCGAGGGCTGAGGGAGAGGTGGGGAGGGGAGGGGGCAGTCTGGGTTAACAGAATTGAGAAAATTCAATGTTTAAGCCCAGAGGATGCAGACTCCCCAAGCGGAATATGAGGTGCTGTTCCTCCAACTTGCGGTGTTGCTCACTCTGGCCGTGGAGGAGGCTGAGGACGGTGAGGTCGGATATGGAATGGGAGAGGGAGTTGAAGTGCTGAGCCACCGGGAGGTCGGGTTGGTTATTGCGGACCGAGCGGAGGTGTTCAGCGAAACGATCGCCCAGCCTCCGCTTGGTCTCACTGATGTAGATCAGCTGGCATCTGGAGCAACGGATGCAGTAGATGAGGTTGGAGGAGGTGCAGGTGAACCTCTGTCGGACTTGGAATGACTGCTTGGGTCCCTGAAAGGAGTGGATGGGGGAGGGGAAGGGACAAGTGTAGCATCTCTTGCGGTTGCAAGGGAAAGTGCCCGGGGAAGGAGTGGAGCGGGAGGGAAGGGAAGAATTGACAAGGGAGTTGCGGAGGGAGCGGTCTTTGCGGAAGGCAGACAGGGGGGGAGATGGGAAGATGTGGCGAGTGGAGGAGTCACGTTGGAGGTGGCGAAACTGGCAGAGGACTATCTGTTGTATGCGCTGGCTGGTGGGGTGAAAGGTGAACACTTAGTCAACTCCAAGTCAAGTCCACTACAAAACCAAGTCAGTGGATATTATTATGGCAGAAATGGACAAATTCTTGATTAGAACTTGTGTCAAGGGCTATGGGGAGAAGGCTGGAAAATGGGATTGGGAGGCTGAGATCAGCCATGATTGAATGGCAGAGTAGACTCGATGGGCCGAATGGCCTCATTCAACTCCTATAATGTGAACCTGGGAACTTCAGATGCTGGTTTGAGCGGAAGACAATAGACAATAGGTGCAGGAGAAGGCCATTCAGCCCTTTGAGCCAGCACCGCCATTCAATGTGATCATGGCTGGTCATCCCCAATCAGTACCCCGTTCCTGCCTTCTCCCCATATCGCCTGACTGATTGGAGATGATCAGCCATGATCACATTGAATGGCGGTGCTGGCTCGAAGGGCCGAATGGCCTACTCCTGCACCTATTGTCTATTGTCTATTGACTCTGCTATCTTTAAGAGCCCTATCTCGCTCTCTCTTGAAAGTATCCAGAGAACCGGCCTCCGCCGCCCTCTGAGGCAGAGAATTCCACAGTCTCACAACTCTCTGTGAGAAAAACTGTTTCCTCGTCTCCGTTCTAAATGGCTTACTCCTTATTCTTAAACTGTGGCCCCTGGTTCTGGACTCCGCCAACATCGGGAACATGTTTCCTGCCTCTAGCGTGTCTAAACTCTTAATAATCTTATATGTTTCAATGAGATCCCCTCTCATCCTTCTAAACTCCACAGTATACAAGCCCAGCCGCTCCATTCTCTCAGCATATGACGGTCCCACCATCCCGGGAATTAACCTGGTGAACCTACGCTGCACTCCATCATGGTTTCCTGCCTCCCTCATTCCAGGATGAGTTGCATCTGTATCAACAAGGCATCTGGACAACTTCAACATGCTTTGACAAGTTGCTGCTGACTTGGCAGAGGGTGAAGAGACCAATAGGCCACAGTTCCAAAATCCATTGACTTTAATTCGACTAACCTTGAGGTGACTTCAGTGTTGCAACCGGGGCAAGCCGTTTCTTGGAAGGAAGCATTTGTTCTGTTTAGTTTGGTTTATAGTTTAGAGATACAGTGTGGAGACAGTCCCCTCAGCCCACTGGGTCCGCACCGACCAGAGATCTCCACAAACTAAAGGCCCAGTCCCACTTTCATCACCTAATTCACGACCTCTGCCGAGTTTGCCCTTGACATACTCGCAGCGAGGTTGTCACGGGGTCGTAGGAGTTCATAGGAGGTTGTAGCTAGGTCGTAGGTAGGTCATGACGCTAGTCGTAGGTACTCGTGGCATCAAGTAAGTCGGGGCGTTTTCCTAGCCTGATGAAAACATGTTCAGGGGTCAAAAAGGTTGTGAATTAGGTCGTGAAAGTGAGACAGGCCCTTTACATAGGTATGTTACAAAACTTACCTTTAGCGGTGCTGCAGTTCTGCCGCTGGCCGTGTGCGCGACTTTGGCGCCTTTAAGGGGGGGGGGGGGGGCGGGGTTGAAATGCGGTTTTCCCCTTACAATCCGGAACTTTATTTTCTCGGAGTGCGATCTATTTTTGGAGATTCGTTCCAACTGCCGGTAAGTCCATTTTTAAAAATAAATCGTCCGACTATTTAATTGCTGCAGTAAATTAAAAGTTAGCTCCTAATGCCGTGAACGCCGACAACGGGGACCGATTTTACGTAGGGGACAGGTAAGTGAAAGCTGTTTATTTTTACATATAAACTTGCTTTTTTAGGGGACTTTAATCAATATTTCATGTTGCGAAACGGTGATTTAGCCCCTATATGAACTGGCAGTATTTTTCCTGCTGATATGGGGTTTAAATTCACCGCAACCGCAGCCTTCCAATGTAGCGCGTTCCATAAAATCCCACTCGCAAGCTATTTAAAATGCCCATTAATTTACAGGCATTAAACACTGAATTCCTTCAATTTGGCCTATAAATGAATGAAAATTAGATTTAAAAATCATGTTATATTGTGAATTATTGTGTGACTGTTAATTGGACACTTAGGCTTTCAATTAAAAAAAAAAATTTTCTTAAGAAATTGATAAATGTTTAGATCTAGTAATTGAATTTTGTAATTGGCTACAATTGGGTAACAAGCTAATTATATGCTTTAATTTCAGGTCATCCAAGTAAGATTGTTTCATATTTGTTTCAGAATACTTCAATCTATAATAACTGAAAATTTATTTCATTTCTATTAATTTTTAAGGAAGTTATGGGCTTTTGACTGTCCTCGATCACAACTTCTGTGACAAGTCAATAGAAAAGCAATAGGAAGCAAGTTGCTAATTTCCATGTATGAAAATGGCCCTAACTTTTTTAATACTGAAGATATGAAAGTGAATTAGATGTCAAATTAAATTTATTTTTATGCTTTATCTGATGGACTTGATTTTTTAAATCTCAAAATTTTGTAACATTGCTACTTTACACTATCTTACACACTCTTGGGACAATTTACAATATACCAAGCCAATTAACCTTCTGAAGAAGGGTCCTGACCCGAAACGGCACCTATTCCTTTTCTTCATTGGTACCACTTAATCCCGAGCTCCCTGCTCCATGGTCGGATAGTCGGCGACTAAACCGTCCCCCCCACCTGGTTTGCCAGGTGAGGAGGGGGCTGTGGACCCCCAGCACGAACAAAAACAAGACCTGTCAAAGGGCGGATGAGCTCCTAGCGAACCAACGGCCATCCACACTTCAGTAGAAGTTGCGATCACTGTCGTACACGGCATTGTAAGGATAAAGCACACACACACACCTAAATCCTAGACTTCCAGCGGCGGAAGTCCACAGGAACTGGAGGACGGAGATGTGTGGTGCGTCCGTCACCGTTCCCGTCGGAAACCAGCGCCACTGCGTCGCTAATGTTTTCAACGATGATGAATAAATGAATGAATCATTGATGCTGCCTGATCTGCTGAGTTTCTCCAGCCTTTTGTGTCTACCTTCAATTAACCTACAAACATGTACTTCTTTGGAGTGTGGGATGAGATCGACGATCCCGGAGAAGACCTACGCAGGTCACAGACGGCACTCGTAGTCAGGATCGAACCCAGGTCCCTGGCACTGTGAGGCAGCAGCTCTACCGCTGCGCCACCGTGCTATTACACAAGTGATGGCTGGAGTCTGTTTTGCCATGCAGAGACAAATACTGAGGTGGGATATTAGTTAACCAGCTAGTCAAATCAATCAGCTTTGTTAGTTAGGTACTTCCCCCCCCCCCCCCCCCCCCCCCCCGGTGAATGCTATGTACTTAACTTTCTGTTTCTCTCCTGAGTGCAGGCCCCATGGCTGGGAGTCAGGAATCAAGGGGTTAAAAGCTTCTGTACCCGATTGGCCAAGCTACGTCAGGTGACCGGACTCATCGGTAGCTTAAATAGCAGAAGCTCCCAGAATTCTCTCTCTTCGTCGCTGATCCCTGACAAGTGAAGTGGTGCCGGTCTGAGCTGCAGGAGGTCTGGCCGCATGGCATAGCACTTTGTATGTTGTCGCCTATATTTGTAAATTTATGTTGTATTGGGACGGATAAGGGATAACCTGAGGGTTTTCGGGTATTTTGTTGCAGGGTTGTGTCTATTTAGGCAGGATTAGAGTCTCCAGTCCGACGGCCCATTGCGAGGATGGCTGGAGCACTGTTATATTTATTTGTTAGCCGATTCTGGTCCCTGACCGTGTTGTTTAAATCAGGTTCGGGTTTTGTCTTCGTTTAACAAAATTAAAGACTTTTTTTTCTTGAACTTGAACCTGTTTTTTTTAATTTGTTACGCGATTCTGAGGAACCTGCCTTTGGGAATCGTAACAGGTCCCCATCAGTTATCAGTTTATCAGTTTAATTTATTGTCACATGCACTGAGGTACAGTGAAAACACTTTGTGTTGCGTGCTAACCATTCAGCTGAAAGACAATACATTATTACAATTCACAATGTACGGATACGTGACAAGGGAATAACATTTAGTGCAAAATAAAGCCAGTAAAGATAGTCTGAGGATCACCAGTGAGGTAGATAGTAGTTCAGGACTGCTCTCTAGTGCTTTGATCTGTTGTTTCACACCTTACCCTTCTCAACACTCCCATGTCTCAATCTAAAGAAGGGTCTCGACCCGAAACGTCACCCATTCCTTCCCTCCAGAGATGCTGCCTGTCCCGCTGAGTCACTCCAGCATTTTACATCCATCTTCGGTGTAAACCAGCAACTGCAGTTCCTTCCTACACATTTTGTCTGCTCTTTAATGGTTGGTAGGATGGTTCAGTTGACTGATAACAGCGGGGAAGACACTGTCCCTGAATCTGGAGGTGTGCGATTTCACACGTCTGCACCTTTTGCCTGATGGGAGAGGGGAGAAGAGGGAGTGGCCAGGGTGCGACTCGTCCTTGATTGTGCTGCTGGCCTATTGGGCAGGGTTGCTAGCTATGGGTTTAAATCAGAACTACATTCCATCATCAGGTCCGTATGTTAACTGCTTGTGCTCTTATGTCTGACTGAGATAGCAGGGCTATCTGGGCTTTCCAACTTAACAATATTTTTCCTGTAACATGTTGCCCAGAACTGACCACATTACTCTAAATGCGGCCTCACCGACATCTTTTTCACGTATGGCATAGCGGCAGCGGTAGAGTTGCTGCCTTTACAGCGCCAGAGACCCGGGTTTGCGACTACGGGTGCTGTCTGTACGGAGTTTGCACGTTCTCCCCGTGACCTGCATGGGCTTTCTCCGAGATCTTCGCTTTCCTCCCACATTCCAAAGACGTAAAGGTTTGTAGGTTAATTGGCTTGGTAAATGTAACAATTGTCCCTAGTGGGTGTAGGATAGTGTTAATGTGTGGGGATCGCTGGTCGGCGAGGACCCGGTGGGCCGAAGGGCCTGTTTCCGCGCTGTATCTCTAAACTCTAAACCTACAGCGCGATAGACCCGGGTTCGATCCCGACCACGGGTGCTGTCTGTACGTGCTTTGTACGTTCGCCCCGTGACCTGCGTGGGTTTTCTCCGAGAACTCTTCGGTTTCCTCCCACACTCCAAAGACGTACAGGTTTGCAGGCTAATTGGCTTGGTGTACGTGTAAATTGTCCCTAGTGTGTGTAAGTGTGCGGGGAATGTTGGTCGGTGAGGACTGGATGGGCTGAAGGTCCTGTTTCCGTGCTGTATCGCTGTACTAAACTAAATGAGACTAAACTGCAACCTGACCTCCAAACCTCTATACTCTCGTTAGATCTTGCGCCTACGTTCTTGCGCTCATTGTGTTCCAAGTGAATGGTTAGCGTGGCCATTGCAGGGGACAGTTAATAGTCAACAATGCGGAGAATAGATTTTCTTCTCTTTAGGACATTAATTAACCAGATGTCTGGTTTTATGTCAGTCCTATTTATGCTCACGGTTGCTGGCAGTAATATTTTATTCCAGATGTATTTTAATTTAGGTAAATAATTGAAATTAAACTTGTTCCCATGGTAAGATTCCACCTGATATCTATGGACCAATACTTTAGGTTCATCAATCGCTGGCAATGCGCAAGGAAAAATGAATGGGTAAATATAGGTCATGATGGTACACAGCTCGGAAACAAGCCCTCCAGCCCTACTCGCCCAAGCCCGCCAAAATGCCCGGCTCAGCGCCAAGCTATTCGTTCGTTCATAAGTAATAGGAGAAGAATTAGGCCATTCAGCCCATCGAGTCTACTCTGTCATTTTCTCATGGCTGATCTATCTTTCCCTCTCAATCCCATTCAGCTGCCTTCTCTCCATAATCCCTGACTCCCGTCCTAATGAATCTTCATTAAATTGGAGACAGATTAAAATATGTTATAGATCTACTGCTGGTCCACAATCCTTGTTGATTTGGATACTTTCCATTAGAGAAAATGTCCTGATTTACCTGTAAAGCATGCAAATGTAAGAATTTGGTAGTTTGTGTAGAGGGACGGTGGCACAGCAGCGGAGCTGTTGCCTTACTGCGTGGGAGACCCAGGTTCGATCCAGACTATGGGCGCTGTCGGTACGGAGTTTGCACGTTTTCCCCGTGCCGCATGGGTTTTTCTCCGGGTGTTCCGGCTTCCTCCCACACTCCAAGGATGTAGAGGTGTGTAAGTTAATTGGCTTGGTATCATTACAAATCATCCCTAGTGTGTGTGGGATAGTACTAGCGTGTGGGGATCGCTGGTCGGCGCGGACTCGGTGGGTTGAAGAGCCGGTTTCCGTGCAGTATGTTAGTCTAAACTAAACTAGACTAACTAAAACTAGTATAGGCAGTAGCAGGCCAGCTTCATCTTTCTGGGTGTTATTGAACGCTGGCTGTGGGGCCTTAGGGACCACCTGCCGGTGGGCCTCTCCCTGCATCAGTTAAGAAGATGGCACAGTGGCGCAGCTGGTAGTGCTGCTGCCTTCCCAGCGCCAGTCCTCGGGTGCTGTTTGTGTGGAGCTTGCACGTTCTCCCTGTGACCGGGTGCTCCGGTTTCCTCCCACATCCCAAAGACGAGCGTGTTTGTAGGTTGATTGGTAAAGTTGCCCTTGGTGTTCATAGGTTCATAAGTGATAGGAGCAGAATTAGGCCATTTGGCCCATCAAGTCTACGCCACCATTCATTCATGGCTGATCTATCTCTCCCTCTCAACCCCATTCTCCTGCCTTCTCCCCATATCCCCAGACACCCGCACTAATCACGAATCCATCTATCTCTGCCATCAAGTTATCCATTGACTTGGCCTCCACAGCTTTCTGTGACAACGGATTCCACAGATTCACCACCCCTTAGTGTCTAAACAGTGGACTAGAAAGTGGGACAACATACAACTGGTGTGGACAGGTGGTCGATGGTCGGCATGGACTCGGTGGGCCGAAGGGTCTGTTTCTCTGCTGTATTTTTTATTCATTCAAGGGTAAGGATAGAGTTTGATGGAGTGGATGAAGACAAACAGTTCCGCTTGATGGACAGTCCAAAACGTAAATGGATGAATTTGAACAGCTTCCCAGTTTGTCAATGCTTTTAGTGGGATTAAGTGGAAGAGACTCATTTTTCCAATGTTCCCAGAGTCTGGACAGAACTTGGATGAATCACTGACATTCACTGTATTCCCGGCAATGTTATTACTAGAGCCAGGATACTTAGGCGCTAAAAATCTCTGAATTAGGCAGGCAAAAAGCATAGTAAAATTACAAAAAAAACCACAAAAAAGGCACCTATTCACCAAAAAAGCATAAAAAGGCATTTATTTCCACCACCAAAATATGGTTAAAAATGATAATTATAAAGTATACATTAAATGACCAAAGTTGCCTGGTTGCACATGATTACTAGCATTTTTTTCAAATTATCTGGTGTTAAACTATGCCGTCTGTCAGACAGAATATGCTTCAGTTGTGAAAAACTTATTTCTACCCCAGCTGAGGTCACTGGTGCATACCCGAAACAAGCTACAAACTCTATATTCATGTTGATATCTTGTGCATAACAACTACCTTTGAGAACTTTAGCTATGATTTGTATATCTTCAAGATCTTTGTAGCTAAAATCACTCTCTCACATTTTCCTTGTATGTCTTTACCAACATCGCCAGGAACTTTACGAATATCGTCAGTCACTTTGTTGAAAACCTGCAAGTTATTCACTAATGTTTCGCCACGTTTCTCAAGGGAAGTGATAGCTTGCGGGAAGTTTGCAAAATGGAAGCAAATAAACACAAGATCGTTACCACAAGTTTGCATTTCTGCTTTCTGGTTAAGGGTTCAATGAGCTAAGGGTTCAGCGAGCTAAGGGTTCAGCGAGCTAAGGGTCCAGCGAGCGAAGGGTACAGCGAGCGAAGGGTCCAGCGAGCTAAGGGTACAGCGAGCGAAGGGTTCAGCGAGCTAAGGGTACAGTGAGTTAAGGGTACAGTTCTTTTTAGTAAAGGTTAGTTTAAAGGATTAAGATTTTTATAGTGTGAGTGAGTTGATTTAATTTGGGGGCAAGCCATGTCAGTTGAGATCGGCCCCATGGTTTGCTCATCCTGCCACATGTGGGAGATCAGGGATATGGTCGGTGTCCCTGGTGAGTACGTTTGCAGGAAGTGTGTCCAGCTGCAGCTCCTGACAGACCGCATTGAACGATTGGAGCTGCGGTTGGATTCATACTGGAGCATCCACGATGCTGAGAAACTCGTGAATAGCACGTACAGTGAGTTGGTCACACTGCAGGTAAAAGTTAAGTGGACAGAAAGGGAACGGGTGGCCATTAGCCAGCGTAGCAGCAGGCAGGTAGTGCAGGAGTCCCCTGTGGTCATCTCCCTCCTAAACAGATATACCATTTTGGATACTGTTGGGGGAGATGGCTCATCGGGGGAAGGCAGCAGCAGCCACGTTCATGGCACCGTGGGTGGCTCAGCGGCACAGGAGGGGAGAAAGAAGAGTGGAAGGGCTATAGTAATAGGGGATTCAATTTTAAGGGGAATAGATAGGTGTTTCTCCGGCCGCAAACGAGACTCCAGGATGGTAAGTTGCCTCCTTGGTGCAAGGGTCAGGGATGTCACCGAACGGCTGCAGAACATTCTGGAGGGGGAGGGTGAACAGCCAGTTGTTGTGGTGCACATTGGCACTAACGATATAGGTAAAAAACGGGATGAGGTCCCACAAGGCAAATTTAGGGAGCTATGAGATAAATTTAAAAGTAGGACCTCAAAGGTAATAATCTCTGGATTACTACCAGTGCCACATGCTAGTCAGAGTAGAAATAGGAGGATATTGCAGATTAATACGTGGCTTGAAAAATGGTGCAAGGGGGAGGGATTCAAATTTCTCAGGCATTGGAACCAGTTCTGGGGGATGTGGGACCAGTACAAACAGGACGGTCTGCACCTGGGCTGGAATGGAACCAATGTCCTTGGGGAGTGTTTGCTAGTGCTGTCAGGGGGGATTTAAACTAGTGTGACAGGGGGATGAGAGCATGAGCAGAGAGGGGTGTAAAATGAGGATAGAAGCAATAGGTAGCAAGGTGAAAAGGAAAAATGGCAGGCAGAAAAATGCAGTGCAAAAATCAACATAATTGTATAAGGGGTAAGAGTGTTGTAAAAACAAGCCTGAAGGCTTTGTGTCTCAATGCAAGGAACATTCGTAATATGGTGGATGTGAAGATAGTTATTAATGAATATGATATAGTTGGGATCACGGAGACATGGCTTCAGGGTGACCAAGGCTGGGAGCTGAACATCCAGGGATATTCAATATTCAGGAGGGATAGACAGAAAGGAAAAGGAGGTGGAGTAGCGTTGCTAGTTAGAGAGGAGATTAACACAATAGAAAGGAAGGACATTAGCTTGGAGGATGTGGAATCGATATGGGTAGAGCTGCGAAACACTAAGGGACAGAAAATGCTAGTGGGAGTTGTGTACAGGCCACTTAACAGTAGTAGTGGAATTGGGGATGGCATCAAACAGGAAATTAGAAATGCGTGCAACAAGGGTAAAACAGTTATAATGGGTGACTTAAATCTACATATAGATTGGGTGAATCAAATTGGTAGGGGTGCTGAGGAAGAGGATTTCTTGGAATGTATGCGGGATTGTTTTCTAAACCAACATGTAGAGGAACCAACGAGAGAGCAGGCTATTCTAGACTGGGTATTGAGTAATGAGAAAGGGTTAGTTAGCAGTCTTGTTGTGCGTGCCCCCTTGGGCAAGAGTGACCATAATATGGTTGAGTTCTTCATTAGGATGGAGAGTGACATTGTTAATTCAGAAACCAGGGTTCTGAACATAAAGAAAGGTAACTTTGAGGGTATGAGATGTGAATTGGCCAAGATAGGCTGGCAAGTCATTCTTAAAGGGTTGACGGTGGATATGCAATGGAAGGCATTTAAAGACTGCATGGATAAACTACAACAATTGTTCATCCCAGTTTGGCAAAATAATAAATCAGGGAAGGTAGTGCATCCATGGATAACAAGGGAAATCAGGGATAGTATCAAAACAAAAGATGAAGCATACAAATTAGCCAGAAAAATCAACTTACCAGAGAACTGGGAGAAATTCACAGTCCAGCAGAGGAGGACAAAGGGCTTAATTAGGAAAGGGAAAATAGATTATGAAAGAAAACTGGCAAGGAACATAAAAACTGACTGCAAAAGTTGTTATGGATATGTGAAGAGAAAAAGGTTAGTTAAAACAAATGTAGGTCCCTTGCAGTCAGAGACTGGTGAATTGATCATGGGGAACAAGGACATGGCAGACCAAGTGAATAACTACTTTGGTTTTGTCTTCACTAAGGAAGACATAAATAATCTGCCGGAAATTGCAGGGGACTGGGGGTCAAATGAGATGGAGGAACTGAGTGAAATCCAGGTTAGCCGGGAAATGGTGTTAGGTAAATTGAATGGATTAAAGGCCGATAAATCCCCAGGCTGCATCCCAGAGTACTTAAGGAAGTAGCCCCAGAAATAGCGGATGCCTTAGTGATAATTTTTCAAAACTCTTTAGATTCTGGAGTAGTTCCTGAGGATTGGAGGGTAGCTAATGTAACCCCACTTTTTAAAAAGGGAGGGAGAGAGAAAACGGGGAATTACAGACCAGTTAGTCTAACATCGGTAATGGGGAAACTTCCAGAGTCAGTTATTAAAGATGGGATAGCAGCACATTTGGAAAGTGGTGAAATCATTGGACAAAGTCAGCATAGATTTACGAAAGGTAAATCACGTCTGACGAATCTTATAGAATTTTTCGAGGATGTAACTAGTAGAGTGGATAAGGGAGAACCAGTGGATGTGTTATATCTGGACTTTCAGAAGGCTTTCGACGAGGTCCCGCATAAGAGATTAGCATACAAACTTAAAGCACACGGTATTGGGGGTTCAGTATTTGTATTTGTATTTGTTTATTTGTTCCGAACAAGTAAAGACATGAATAGGAATAAATAACAACAACCAATAGAAATAGTCAAACAATTGGACATTCCAGGCAATATTTGCAAAGCAATTAAAAGCATAAAGCAAAATTTAAATGTCCAACACTTTTTCTTTACAAGCTCGAAAAGGAGTGAGAAGAAGAATAACTTATTTAATCTCATCCCTTCTCCGTAAACCCTTCTTCCATATTTAATAATTAATTAATTAATAATAACGATTATCACCATTATTAATAACATTGCTTATAATAATAATAACAATAATGATAATGTATCAATAGTAATATGTAACATAATATACAATATATAATCTACAATAGCTAATTATTCATTTGAGATACAATTTAACGGTAGACATACCCCGTGACAATGTTTGGAGATGCGTACAGACATATATATACATACAACTGATAAACACATACAAGTAATATGTATGAAGTAACCAAAAAACATAAATAAATAATAAATACAATAAATAAATAAACATTAACCCCTGTTTGTCCACCATCCCCTTCATCCCTGTACCTTGTGAAAAAAAGTTTTTTGTATGTCATTTTCAACAGGTTCATGTTTGGACATTGCTTTAACTCCACGTTCAAACTGTGGATAGATACGTAAGAGGTTAGTATACAAACTTAAAGCACACGGCATTGGGGGTTCAGTATTGACGTGGATAGAGAACTGGCTGGCAGACAGGAAGCAAAGAGTAGGAATAAACGGGTCGTTTTCAGAATGGCAGGCAGTGACTAGTGGGGTACCGCAAGGCTCAGTGCTGGGACCCCAGCTATTTACAATATATATTAATGATCTGGATGGGGGAGTTGAATGCAACATCTGCAAGTTTGCGGATAACACAAAGCTGGGGGCAGTGTTAGCTGTGAGGAGGATGCTAGGAGGCTGCAAGATGACTTGGATAGGTTGGGTGAGTGGGCAAATGCATGGCAGATGCAGTATAATGTGGATAAATGTGTGGTTATCCACTTTGGCGGCAAAAACAGGAGGGTAGACTATTATCTGAATGGTGGCCGATTAGGAAAAGGGGAGATGCAAAGAGACCCGGGTGTCATGGTACACCAGTGATTGAAAGTAGGCATGCAGGTGCAGCAGGCAGTGAAGAAAGCAAATGGTATGTTTGCATTCATAGCAAAAGGATTTGAGAACAAGAGCAGGGAGGTTCTACTGCAGTTGTACAGGGCCTTGGTGAGGCCACACCTGGAGTTTTGTGTACAGTTTTGGTCTCCTAATCTAAGGAAAGACAATCTTGCCATAGAGGGAGTACAGAGAAGGTTCACCAGACTGATTCCTGGGATGTCAGGACTTCCATATGAGGAAAGACTGGATAGATTTGGCTTGTACTCGCTGGAATTTAGAAGATTGAGGGGGGATCTTATAGAAACTTACAAAATTCTTAAGGGGTTGGACAGGCTAGATGCAGGAAGATTGTTGCCGATGTTGGGGAGGTCCAGAACAAGGGGTCACAGTTTAAGAATAAGGGGGAATTCTTTTAGGACCGAGATTTAAGAGAGAGTTGGATAGATCTCTAGGGGCTAGTGGAGTCAAGGGAAATGGGGAGAAGGCAGGCATGGGTTATTGATAGCGGACGTTCAGCCATGATCATATTGAATGGCGGTGCTGGCTCGAAGGGCCGAATGGCCTCCTCCTGCACCTCTTTTCTATGTTTCTATGAGATGAGAAAATCATTTTTCACACAGACAGTGGTGAATCTGTGGAATTCTCTGCCACAGAAGGTAGTTGAGGCCAGTTCATTGGCTATATTTAAGTGGGAGTTAGATGTGGCCCTGGTGGCTAAAGGGATCAGGGGGTATGGAGAGAAGGCAGGTACAGGATACCGAGTTAGATGATCAGCCATGATCATATTGAATGGCGGTGCAGGCTCGAAGGGCCGAATGGCCTACTCCTGCACCTATTTTCTATGTTTTTATGTTTCTATCGCGGTGGAGGGACTTTTTCTGCATGATTTCACTGACGGTGCGGACTGCAGCAGATTCTTCTTCTTCAAAACAGTTGACGATTTATTTTATCTTTTCAAAATTTGCAGCATAGTAGCATACAGCAGAGCCATGTACCCCACCTAGTCAAAACGGGCTGAGGAGGTAGCGGAATCTCGGGTGCCATTTCCTTGAACAACTGCACACGTGACGGTGCTTTGAGGAAGATTTTCTTGACCTTGGAAACTAGGCGATCGACATTTGGAAACAAGCTACGTATGTGCTTGACAATTCTATGAAGTCCTTGAGCTAAGCATGTCAAATGCAACATTTTGGGGAATAAAACTTTAAGAGCACGAGCAGCTTTTTTCATGTACGGAGCTGCATCAGTCACAAACAGAAGAACATTTATACCTTCTGGCCAAAGTACAGCAAGTGAAGATGTAAACAACTGAGCAATAGTTGAGCTGTTTGACTTCTCCAATACTTCCGATGTCAACAAATACTCCTTTGATGGTTGACCTGCCTCCAGTGTGCCGATGACCACATTGGCAACATATCTCCTCACAGCATCGGTTGTCTCCTCTATTGAGATCCATACTTTGTTGCATGCAACTTCATCTCTAATTTTCTGCACAACAATGTTGAAGTTGCTGTCAACATCATTTTTCCATAATGATGACTAGCTCGGTATATGTTCCTCTGTGTATTTCCCTAAAAAACCTCTGGGAGATTTGTTTTCCAATTTCCACAGTGGAATTCCAGCATCAATGAATGCTTTGCACAGATCACAGGCAGGTACGGGATACTGAGTTGGATGATCAGCCATGATCACATTGAATGGCGGTGCAGGCTCGAAGGGCCGAATGGTCTACTCCTGTACCTATTTTCTATGTTTCTATGTTTCTATCACTCGAAAACTCAGATTTGCGACTGGGGCCAGCAGTAAATGTTGTGAGGAGACAAGCTTGCGTATTATCTACCTTCAGTTTCTCTGCCGTCGACTTGTGTTTAGATGTCTGTACTTGCTGGGAGACTAAATATTTCTTCTCATGTGGAGAGAGAGTGGTGGGTCTCTGGAATTCTCTGCCACAGAAGGTAGTTGAGGCCAGTTCATTGGCTATATTTAAGAGGGAGTTAGATGTGGCCCTTGTGGCTAAAGGGATCAGGGGGTATGGAGAGAAGGCAGGTACGGGATACTGAGTTGGATGATCAGCCATGATCACATTGAATGGCGGTGCAGGCTCGAAGGGCCGAATGGCCTACTCCTGCACCTATTTTTTTTTCTATGTTTCACTGCTTTCTCACATGCTTTGCAAAACTGCACACAGTTGTCTGTTGAGAATATATCATGCCCGATATCACCAAATCGTTCAGTTTTTTTACAAAGCGTTGACTTGACTTTAGGCATTTTGACGCTTGCCGGGGTAGATCGTACAGGAGCGGGGATGCAGACCTCTAGAGGCAGGCCAAGTACAAGCTGAGAAGAGGAATCAGAGCTGCCAAGGAAACCAACTACTCTGAGAAGTTGAGGAGCAAGTTCACAGCAAATGGCTCTTCTTCAGTGTGGAAGGGCTTGCAAGAAATCACAAGAGGGATTGATAAGAGGAAAAGAGGAAAACCCCCCGCTCCTTGATCAATCGTCAGCTGACCACCAACCTGAACGAGTTCTACTGCAGATTCGCTCAACAGAAACTTAACCCTGGTACCCCCACACCCCATCCCCAACCAATACTTCACACCTACTTAAAGCATGACTCCAGTCTGCAAAGACTGGACCCTTCCCCACCCACCCCTCTCCAATCACCACTGAACACCCACTTACAGCCAGGTTTCGCGCCCGTGGTGTAAATTTTCTTGTAAGTTACGTTAAAACGGCAAAAAGAGGCTGATTTGAGCACTCAATCATGAAAAAGGCATTATCTTCCTGAAATCATCAAATAAGGCATGAAAAGGCACATGGCATTTATGGCAGAATCCTGGCTCTTGTTATTACAGCTCGCTTTCGGTACACATGGATACGCGGATATTTCCAAGTAATGCAGGAAACAACGGGACAAGACTTGTGGAATACATGCTGACTACCTTCTCCAACGTTACTGACCAAGGTATGCAAAATGTATCTGCTGTTCTTCACAGCCCATCAAACTCCTGTCCACAAATGGCAAATGGTGTTCGTTCAATTGTTTAGTCTGTGGTTAACAAGATTCTGTTAACAAGGTCATACGGCATGGAAACAGGCCCTTCGGCCCTTCGGCCCAACTTACCCATGCCGGTCCAGATGCCCCATCTGCACTTGTCCCACCTTGGATACTTTCAAGAGAGAGCTAGATAGGGCTCTTAAAGATAGCGGGGTCAGGGGATATGGGGAGAAGGCGGGAACGGGGTACCAATTGGGGATGATCAGCCATGATCACATCAAATAGCGCTGCTGGCTCAAAGGGGCGAATGGCCTACTGTCTGCATCAATTGTCTATTGTCACCTGCCCAGATTTGGCCCATATCCCATCGAACCTTTCCATTCTTGTACCTGCCCGAACGTCTATTAAACGTTGTGGTAGTGTCTGCCTCAGCCACTGCACCTCCTTTGACAGCTCATTCCATATACCCATCACCCTCTGTGTGACAATGTTGCCCCTCAGACACGGTGGACCGAAGGGCCTGTTGCCATGCTTTATCTCTATATCTCTATCTGTATCTCTAAAATTAGAGACATAGAGTCATACACCGTGGAAACAGGTCTTCTGCCCAACTTTACGCGCCAACCAACCTGCACTAGCCTGTCAAGCCTGCATTTGTTTTATTTATCGACTTATTACTGATTATAGTTTAGAAAAATCAAAATACCTTTAATTTTTAACAGACCAGCTTCAACTGATGACGTCACAATGGCAGCATCAACTGATGACGCCACAATGGCAGCATCAACTGATGACGTCACAATGGCAACGTCAACTGATGACGTCACAATGGCAGCGTCAACTGATGATGTCACAATGACAGCTTCAACTGATTACGTCACAATGGCAGTTTCAACTGATGACGTCACAATGGCAGCGTCAACTGATGACGTCACAATGGCAACGTCAACTGATGACGTCACAATGGCAGCGTTAACTGATGACGTCACAATGGCAGCGTCAACTGATGATGTCACAATGGCAGCGTCAACTGATGACGTCACAATGGCAGCTTCAACTGATGACGTCACAATGGATAGACCAGCAGAGAGAGGCCGATTTGCTATTGAAACCAAAGATACTAGAGGAGCTCCTAGAGACTAGTATCTTTCATTGAAACACGCAGGGCAAGTGCAATTGGAATTTTTTTAAAAGATCACTGCTGAGGAAGGCAAGGGGAGTGCTGGAATCTTACGTACGGGAACGGCTTGAGTTGGAGGACCACGCCTCCCATGCACGCTACAGGTAAGGAACGGGTGCGTTGGGGGAGCAGACCCAACTTTTCTGGTACCCCTCTAAAACTTTACCTGGCCAAATGTCATAAGGTCATGAGATCATCAGGAAGTAGAATTAGGCCATTCGGCCCATCAAGTCTACTCTGCATTCAAGCGTGGCAGATCTATCGTTCCCTCCCAACCCCATTCTCCTGCACATAACCTCTGACACCTGTACTTTTTCTTGCGTACGGCGTGCACAGCCTAAAGTTGTAGGACAACGTGTTCTATTTGACCTTATTTAATTGTGCGCGCCAGGTTGATTGCATTCGTTGAAACATGGCGGACCACGTGAAGGTTGCAATCTCCCACCCCACACCTGTACTAATCACAAATCTATGTATCTCTTTTGAATGTTGTTATGGTAGCTGCCACAATTACCAACTCTGGTAGCTCATTCCATACACCCACCCAGTTGCCCCTCAGGTTCCTATTAATTCTTTCCCCTCTCACCTTAAACCTTACATCGCAGCAGAAATGTTGTCCCGTTTATCCGCTGTCTTTGGATTGTGGACGGCATGATTGTATTCATGTGTAGACTTTTCACTGATTGGATAGCAGGCAAACTAAAGTAGGAAACAGGCCCTTCGGCCTGTCGAGTCCGTGCCGACCAGCGATCCCCGCGCACTTAACACCACCCTACACACACACTGGGGGCAATTTACAATTTTACAAACTTGTACGTCTTTGGAGTGTGGGCGGAAACCGGGGCTCCCGGAGTAAAACCCACGCAGGCCACGGGGAGAACGGACAAATTCCATACAGACAGCACCCGTGGTCAGGATCGAACCACCGGTTGCGAGGCAGCAACTCTACCGCTGTGCCACCATGTCGCCATTCTAATACTGGAACCATAGCAGTTAAATTGCAGGAAGATCGTGACCAAGTAATCCTCTTTGTTGGGAGATGGACAAAAGCCAGGACAACAAGGAGAACCTTTTTCCAAATTACGGTGTGAAATTGTTTATTGAACATGTAAGACATGTTAACCATCCTTCCGTATAACTGAACATTGACACCTCCAACAGTGCAACTCTCCTTCAGCACTTTACTAGTGGGAGAGACCGGGATTAGAGGGCACAGCCTCCGAATAAAAGGATGTACCCTTCGAATGGAGATGGGGAGGAATTTATTTAGCCAGAGGGTGGTGACTCTGGGGAATTCACTGCCACAGACGGCTGAGGACAATAGACAATAACATATAACATCGAACAATTACAGCACGGAAACAGGCCTTCTCGGCCCTTCCAGTCCGTGCCGACCATTTAATTTCCCCTAGTCCCATCTACCTGCACTCAGACCATACCCCTCCATTCCCTTCCCGTCCATATACCTATCCACTTTACTTTTAAATGTTAAAATCGATCCTGCCTCCACCACTTCTGCTGGAAGCTCATTCCACACAGCCACCACTCTCTGAGTAAAGAAGTTCCCCCTCATGTTACCCCTAAACTTCTGTCCCTTAATTCTCATGTCATGCCCTCTTGTTTGAATCTTCCCCACCCTCAGTGGGAAAAGCTTATCCACGTCAACTCTGTCTATCCCTTTCATCATTTTAAAGACCTCAATCAAGTCCCCCCTTAACCTTCTACGCTCCAAAGAATAAAGACCTAACTTGTTCAATAGATAATAGACAATAGACAATAGGTGCAGGAGTAGGCCATTAGGCCCTTCGAGCCTGCACTGCCATTCACTGTGATCATGGCTGATCATCCACAATCTGTACCCCATTCTTGCCTTCTCCCCATACCCCTTGACTCCGCTATCTTTAAGAGCTCTATCTACTGTAACTCTCTCTTGAAAGCATCCAGAGAATTGGCCTCCACTGCCTTCTGAGGCAGAGAATTCCACAGATTCACAACTCTCTGAAAGGTGAAAAGGTTTTTCCTCATCTCTGTTCTTAAACTGTGGCCCCCTGGTTCTGGACTCCCCCAACATCGGGAACATGTCCTAAAAATGTGAGTATTTCTAAAGCGGAGATTGATAGGTTGTTGATTAGTAATGGCATCAAGGGTTACAGGGAGAAGGCAGGGGAACGGGGTTGAGAGGGAAAAATAGATCAGCCAGAATTGAATGGCTGGGTAGACTCGATGAAGGGCCGAATGGACTAATTCTGCACCTATGTCTTATGAATGGAGTGGAAAGGTTCAGAGGGATATGGGCCAAACGTGGCCAGGTGGGGACTAGCACAGATGGGGCATCTTGGTCAGCATGAACAAGTTGGGCCGAAGGACCTGTTTCCATGACTATGACACGGCAAGGCCAGCAGCATAATCAAGGACAAGTCTCCCTCCGGTCACTCAATCGGCCCTCCTATCCCATCAGGAAAGGGGTATAGAAGTGTGAAAACGTACAGCTCCAGATTCAGGGACAGTTTCTTCCCAGCTGTTATCCAGCGATTGAACCATCCCACCAACAACTCGAGAGCGGTCAAAATGTGTAGGAAGGAACTGCAGATGCTGGTTTACACCGCAGATAAAACGCTGGAGTAACTCAGCGGGTCAGGCAGCATCTCTGGGGAGAAGGAATGGGTGACGATTCAGGTTGAGACCATTCTTCCGATTGAGGCACAGGGGAGAGGGAATCTAAAGCTATGGAAGGGTAAGGTATGAAATGACAGATCAAAGCGCTAGCTAGCAGTCCTGAACTACTATCTACCTTCTTGGGGACCCTTTGATCAGATGTTATTGGATTTTATCTTGCACTAAACGTTATTCCCTTATTGTGCATCTGTACACTGTGGACGACTCGAGGGTAATCATGTATTTCTTTCCGCTGACTGGACAGCACGACATACAAGCTTTTCACTGTAGCTCGGTACACGTGACAATGAAATTAAATAAACTAAACTGAACTTTTGCTCTGGTATTTTATTTAATTCACATGTTTAATCAACAATATTTTATTATTTTACGTGAGTGACTACGTGAAGAAGGCCGTCAGTCCGCTTGCGCGTCATTACGCCTGAAGCATGCGCCAACGACTGACTGACAGGCGCGTCGCGTCCTTCCAGCGGCAATTTAAAAAACCCAGGTAAGTGTTTTCAAAAACTACTCTGAGGTCGTGTTGGGGGGGTTCGTGTTTTTCTAGCAAGTAGAACCCTACCATGTCGAAGGTGAGGAGACGGTCTGCGGGGAAGCCGTCTACAGAAGACCGCGGAGGTGCGGGTAGCGGGCGACTGTCAAAGTCACCTTCCAGGCCACTGGCGGTGGAACCAGCGGCAGCAGACTTGGTGCCTGAGGAGAGCACCGTGGCAGTCCCGCCTGGGGCGCAAGGCCACTCACAAGTCTGCCAGGCCCGTAGACTCAGACGAGTCCGGGCCGCAGGGATCCCCTCCTTCACTGGGAAGCGTCGACGGGCGACTTTCCCAGATGGAGCACCTATTGGAGAGGTGGCTCCAGACCGACATGCTCCAGAGAAGGGAGCAGTATCAGCTCGGGTCTCCACGGGAGCCCGCGCTAGCAGCACCGTACACGGGGCTGCGAAGTGTCTCCCTCTCTGGAGAGGGGAGTACACAGTGTCAGTATTATCCTGACTCAGAGCAGGGAGGCACATCAGGAGAACATTCCCGGGGGCATGGGGCCAAAGTGCCTCTTCTGGCATCCAAATTTGCCATCCCAACACCAACAGGAGCATCCCTGGACGAAGAGCTGGCCACTACGATAAATTACCTGGCATCTCATCAGATCAAAGACCTGGCTATGGAGGAGACCTCCAACAGATATCATACTCCTGCCAACTGTGCCTCCCTCAACCACGCCATCTGGGGTCATATTGGAGTGGGTGTAAGAGCCCAGGAAGTCAAGCTCCAAAAATGTTTTTTTAATTATTGGCCTCAGGCACAACGGACTTTGCAAGGTCCGTAGATGGGGGGCTGCTGACGGAGACACAGCAGGATGCTGTGGGGCTTCTCTGTAACGCCCATTTTAAAATCAACTGCGTGCGTAAAAACACAATACGGCCGGCACTCATCCAAAATTTGCTGTGCTGTACAAGGCCAGCAACATCAAGCCGGCTAATTATCTATTTGGGACAGACTTGCCGAAGCAGGTCCCCGAGCTGGACGATGAGGCCAAGACCATTCGCCTCATGAGCTGAGCCCAAACAACACCCAGGGGCTCATCACAACGGGCTCACCCCTATGCTGCCTTCAGCACCAGGCGAAACTAGCCAATGGGCTCCGGGACTGGAGGAAGACTGGAGCTGGAAGCAGTGAGGTCTTTTTTGGGGGTAGGCCCCAGCCGGCCCACAGCTTGGATGCACGGGGGCCACCCGCCATCAGGCCCTCCTCCCAAGCAACGAGGACGGAGGCCAGGACCACACCGCCAGCAACGTCTAAGATAGGAGAACCTATGTTCCTTGTGGAACACCTTACACATCACTCACTCACAAGTTGGGGGGAGATTGTGACATTTCTTGAATGAATGGTTTCAAAATTGAGTTCCTTCTTGATTCATCACCACCCACACAAAATTTACCAAACCACACATATGTGTTCTCACAACAGGGAAGATTTGAGGCACAAAAACTGAAATTCAGGCTTTACATACAAAAGGGGTGATTCAGAGGTCGCAACAGGATTCTCACCGATTTGTATCCAACATATTCACCAAGCGGAAAAGGGATGGAGGATGTCATATCATCCTAGACTTGACAGAACTCAATACCTATGTGCAGTATAAACATTTTAAAATGGATAACTTTGGCACAGCCATCCAACTGGTATCCATAGGATGTTATATGGCATGCATTGATCTTAAATATGCATAGTATCCATTCACAGGGAGCACAGGAGATATTTCAAATTTAACTGGATGGGGCAACTGTGGCAATTCAAAGCATTGCCTAATGAGCTGACTTCAGCTCCCAGACTATTTTCAAAATTACTAAAACCGGTTCTGGGGCTACTACGAGCTCAGAATCACATGGCTATCCCTTATTTGGATGCCATTTTAATAATTGGGGACACCAAGGAATCAGTTGAATCATCTGTTTCAGCTACCAAACTCATGTTTGAGAGATTGGGGTTTCTAATCCATCCAGTTAAGTCAAAATTGACTCCAACCAGGGTAATTGATTACGTGGGGTTCACAATTAACTCAATTCAAATGTCGGTGACACATCCAAGTGGCAAGCAATCAGACTTAATAGAAGCCTGCAATAAGCTAATTGTTAAACAGCAGCCAAGAATCAGACAAGCAGCAAGTGTAATTGGCAAGCTTGTGGCAGCTTTTCCAGCTGTACGCTTCGGACCTTTGCACTATCAAAATTTACAACGTGCAAAGGAATGGGCACTCAAATCCCATGCAGGCCAGTTCGGAAGACCCATGCAATTGCCACCAGAGGCCATTGCTGAATTACACTGGTGGGCAACAAATATACATCACTGCTCTAAGAAAATTCTAATTGATACACCATCGGTAATATTACAAACCGATGCAAGTGGCCTGGGCTGAGGAGCAACAGATACCATCTCCAGCTGCGGGGGTAGATGGAATGTGCAGGACTCCTTAATTCTTCAGCAACATGGTATTAACTACTTTGAGTTATTGGGAACACTCTATGGACTAAAGGCTTATTGCAGCAATATGCATCATGTGCATGTTCAACCACAGATTGACAACAGCACAGCGGTGGTGGATGTCAATCACATGGGTGGAATAAAGTCTGTATATTGTGACAAATTGGCAAACCTTCTTTGGCATTTGTGTATTGCAAGGAACATTTGGGTCACAGCAATCTACCTACCAGGTAGATACAACATGGTGGCGGATACTAGATCACGAAAATTCAATGATAACACAGAATGGATGTTGAATCATGACGTGTTAAACTTTCATCATCAATGACTTAATTAAACAGAGCAGGCCGGGGATACCAGGGCCCAAGCTTGAGTTCCTGGCATACCCCGAGGATCCACGATTATGTGTCGTATCACACTTACACCAGTACATAAAACTCACGAGGAACCTCAGAGGCTCTGAGTTAGCTGTCCTAATCAGCCAGAAGAAACCACACCACAGGGTATCAGCACAAACCATCTCCAGATGGTTAAAGGAGATACTGGCGGGTGCAGGAGTGAATACTGACACTTACAAATCGCTCTCCACCAGGGCTGCATCAGCGTCGGTGGCGAGGGCTATGGATGTTCCCCTCAAAAACATCCTAAATGCTGCTGGATGGGCCAATGAACGGATGTTCCACAGGTTTTATAATAAACCTATTGCCAGACCGGGGGTGTTTGCACGTACCATTTTAAATTCTGTTTTATAGTTTCCTCCCAGGTTGGGCGGGATCACTATTACTTTGTTTTTCACATTAAAGCATCAGTTTTGTTACCTAACTACGTTATGTCTGAATGCATTAATTTTTTTTCTCACTCATTCATGGTCAATCCATTCAGTGCGTGACACCTGGACTAGAACCGGCGTGAAATCACAGAGCTTTGAAATCTTCACGTAGTCACCCACGTGACTCCGAAGTGAAATAGTAAGATTAAACGGGAACTTGCCAGTTTGAAGTTTGATCTTGATTTTATGAGGAGTTACGATGCGCGATTACGTGCCCACCGCTCCCAACCCTCATATTATCAGGTCATCTGGTAGTTCTAGTTCTCCAAATCTTACTATCTACAGGTCAACCTCTCTTATCTGTGATTTCGCACCACTGCTTTGAAGTTTGACGCGCAAGCGAAAAGACAGCCTTCTTCACGTAATCGCTCATCGTAACTCCTCATAAAGATCAAACTTCAAACTGGTAAGTTCTCATTTAATCTTACTATTAATGTTTAATATTTTATGTGTCATTCCTAACTGTCACTGTATGTCGTTGTCACTTGCGGGTGGAGCACCAAGGCAAATTCCTTGTATGTGAATACTTGGCCAATAAACTCATTCATTCATTCATTCAATTGTTTTGTGTGGGAAGGAACTGCAGGCGCAGGTTTAAATTGAAGATAGACACAAAAAGCTGGAGTAACTCATCGGGTTTTGATGCAGTTACCTCAGATAAGACGATATTTAGCTCTCAGTGTTAGAGGGACTCACAATCCTAGATATTATGGAACTCCTGGGCCTCCTTCATGGCCAGAGTGAGTCCCACCGCAAATTGGAGGAGCAGCACCTCATATTTCGCTTGGGTAGTTTACACTGCAGCGGTATGAACATTGACTTCTCCAATTTCAGGTAGTCCCTGCTTTCTCCCTCCTTCCCCTCCCCTTTCCAGCTCTCCCACAGACCACTGTCTCTGCCTCTTCCTTTCTTCTTCCCGCCCACCCCCACATCAGTCTGAAGAAGGGTCTCGACCCGAAACGTCACCTATTCCTTTGCTCCATAGATGCTGCCTCACCCGCTGAGTTTCTCCAGCATTTTTGTCTACCTTCGATTTTTCCAGCATCTGCAGTTCTTTCTTAAACATGGTACTCCCACAACTCAGACACCAAGCAGACTATCGTTGAACTAACTTTGTTGCCCAGCAACGCCTCCACACTATAATTGATTAGCCTGTACATTTAAGGTAGGCACTCCATAACTCAATTTAATAACCTGATGTTAAGGGGCAAAACCAAACAAAGAACATTGATGCCTGATGATAGAATTAAATGCATAAATTAATTTAATATTTGATCCTCAATGAAAGGAGAACCCCGTTGGATTGCAACCTTGTCGTGGTCGGGCAGCTTGTGTGTCTCAGTGACCCCTAGAGCTATGCCAGCAGATAATTCGTCTTCTGTTAGGGTCTCCCATGCTGGACAAGTCGAAGGGTAGAGGCGAGACGAAGAGCGATCCACTGGTCCTCCAGGTTGGAGGTTGAGCACAGAGCTAACGACCCTGTCTCGTAAAACAAATATGTTACGGAACAGCAACTGAAGGAATCAACACTACTGGGCGTGATGGACCTCCAGGGCTATCGACAGATGCTAGGATGAATGTCAATGGTGAAAACAATGGACCTGACCTGGGGTCCAGAAGCTAGCCCAGAACAGACAGGAGTGGAGGACCTTCGTTGCTGCCCTACATGCCAGGAGGCATAGAAACATAGAAACATAGAAACATAGAAACATAGGTGCAGGAGGAGGCCATTCGGCCCTTCGAGCCAGCACCGCCATTCATTGTGATCATGGCTGATCGTCCCCTATCAATAACCCGTGCCTGCCTTCTCCCCATATCCCTTGACTCCACTAGCCCCTAGAGCTCTATCTAACTCTCTCTTAAATCCATTCAGTGACTTGGCCTCCACTGCCCTCTGTGGCAGGGAATTCCACAAATTCACAACTCTCTGGCTGAAAACGTTTTTTCTCACCTCAGTCTTAAATGACATCCCCTTTATTCTAAGACTGTGGCCCCGGGTTCTGGACTCACCCAACATTGGGAACATACTCGGCAGTTAGGCATAATAGGCAGCAAGTAAGTAATGAAAGGAGAAACCAAATGCAATGTGCTGAGGGGGCTGGTATTGAATTTCATCCAAACTTTCGAGAGACAAAGCTATAAAGTGATGGGCCAAGTGCTCCTTAGTGAATCATTTAGATTTCTAGCTGTTCTTGATTACACAGAACGGTGGCGTAGCGGTAGAGTTGCTGCCTCACAGCGCCAGAGGCCCGGGTTTGATCCTGTTTGACGGACACTTTAGTTTTACTTTAGTTTATAGCTACAGCGCGGCAAACAGGCTCGTCGGCCCACAGAGACTGCGCCGACCAGCGATCCCCGCACACTAACACCATCCTGCACACACTAGGGACAATTTTACACATACACCAAGCCAATTGACCAACATACATGTACGCCTATGGAGTGTGGGAGGAAACCGAAGATCTCGGAGAAAACACACGCGGGTCACGGGGAGAACGTACAGGCTTGCTACAGACAGCGCCCGTAGCCGGGATCGAACCCGGGTCTCCGGCGCTGCAACTCTACCGCTGCTCCACCATGCTGCTGTCTGTGCGGAGTTTGTACGTTCTCCCCGTGACCGCGTCGGTTTTCTCCGTGTGATCCGGTTTCCTCCCACGTTCCAAGGGCGTGCAGTTCATTGACTTCTGTAAATTGTCCCTAGTGTGTAGGATAGAATTGTATGAAGTGCATGGATGATCATTGGTCGGTGGGCCGAAGGGCCTGTGCCCATGCTGTCCCTCGAAGGGAGGAAGAGTCAGTTCAACCAGCCAAAAGGAGAAGAGGGTCTCGACCCGGAACGTCACCCATTCCTTCTCTCCAGAGATGCTGCCTGTCCCGCTGAGTTACTCCAGCATTTTGTGTCCGTCTTCGGTGAAAACCAGCATCCGCAGTTCCTTCTTGCACACAAGAACAGAGGAGACGGAATCAGAATCAGAATCAGAATCAGAATCAGAATCTGAATCGTTTATTGTCATTTAGAGACATAGAGACATAGAAAATAGGTGCAGGAGTAGGCCATTCGGCCCTTCGAGCCTGCACAGCCATTCAATGTGATCATGGCTGATCATCCAACTCAGTATCCCGTACCTGCCTTCTCTCCATACCCCCTGATCCCTTTAGCCACAAGTGCCACATCTAACGCCCTCTTAAACACAGCCAATGAACTGGCCTCAACCACCTTCTGTGGCAGAGAATTCCAGAGACTCACGACTCTCTGTGTAAAGAATGTTTTCCTCATTTCGGTCCTAAAGGAATTCCCCCTTATCCTTAGACTGTGACCATTTGAACATAAGTTCAAACAAAATTACGTTCCTGCAGTCACAACAACAAACAAAACAAAACAAAACACACAATTAACACAATTCCGCACAAACATCCATCACAGTGAATCCCCAAACACCTCCTCACTGTGATGGAAGGCAAAAGGGCCTGTCCCACCAGCATGCAACTCCATGCGATGAACGCGACCTAACGTGGTCGCTTGAGCCGTCCGGCGTCGCGGGGCCGGTCACACTTCGATCGCCGGAGCCGTGCGGACTTGTGCGGAGTTCGTCCCGACATCGCGCGGGGCTCCGAAAAACTGACCGTGTTCAAAAATTCTGCGCGGCAACGACTTGTCGGCTCGCTGTCGCCTCGACGCATTACACACCGTCTCGACGTCGTGCTTCCATGAACCAATCTGTAGGTGCCTCCGTGACCCTCTATGTGTGTGGCTCCGTGGCCCTCTCTGTGTGCCCCTCTCTGTCCTGGCGAACTTACCTTAAGACTTTGCTCCAAGTTCGCCTCACTTTGCGCCGTGTTGCGGCACTCACCCGACCTCCGCGCGGCCCTCGCTGCCGGTTTGGTCGCGCTTGCCGCATGCAGGCGCATGCTGGTGGGAACGGCCCTGTACGGGGATCACCCGACCTCCGCACGTCCCCCGCTGCCGGTTTGGTCGCGCTCACCGCATGGAGTTGCATGCTGGTGGGACAGGCTCTTAAGTCTTATCTCTTCCCTGTTCTCTGTGCCCATTCCTCTCCCACAGTCAAGCAGCTTAACTGCTGCATCGAGCCGATCGAGGCTCTTGATGTTAGAGCCCCCCCACCAGCGGCGATGGCAAGTCCCGCGGCCGTTTTAAGCTGCGCCGGGCGATGTAAGGCCCCGTTCCGGGTCGATTTAAACCCCACGATTCGGGCGGGCGAAGATTGCCATTGCGGTAGCTCCGAAAAGCAGTCTCCCACCAGGGACCCGCGAGCTCCCGATGTTACCGTCCACAAGGCCTGCGGCCAAAGCCTCCGAGCTCCAGAGTCAGGTCGCAGCCGCGCGTCACCACGGCGCTCCGAACTCGGTGGTGAGTCCGCAGGCTCCGCGACTGGAGCCCTCAGGTCGATTCCGGTTGGAGGCTGCCGGCTCCACGATGTTATGATGAATGAATAGCCTTTATTGTCATTCAGACCTTTTGGTCTGAACAAAATTTCGTGACTATGCCCCAATGACAACAGCAACGGAGACTCAACAAGGAAAAAGTCTCGTCCCCGTACAGGGAAGAGATTAAAAAGTTTCCCACATATATACAGTTAAAAATAGTATTAAAACTACAACCAAGTCATCCACTTAACAGGACAAAAAGAAGAAAATTCCAGACGGACGGACTGCAGAGGCCGCTGCCTCGAGGTGCCGCCATCTTGTTTCCCAGCCTGCCAGCAGGAAGGGCCAAAGGAAAGGAGACAGTGACCCAGTGAAAAGAACTGGGAGAAATGGGCAGAGTGACATTTGGTCAAAATAACATACGGAGCAGTGGAATATCGAGCACGCCAGCAACACACAACACATAAAAGATGAGGAGAAAGTGGATGGGAATTGATAATTATCCTGCTAAATACCGCCCGGGAAATCATCCAAGTGGCCTAGTCTTTTATATTTTAATTGTAGAAACTGACCTGACCTGATACATGAACGTGTGCTGGAGATTCGTCTGGCAATGGACGGGACGGGACTGCCAACGGGAGTTAATTAAGTTGAGAGAAGGAATGGGTGACGTTTCGGGTCGAGACCCTTCTTCAGACCAGCGATGCTGCCTGACCCGCTGGGCTGCTCCAGCTTTTTGTGCCCATCTTCGGTTTAAACCAACATCTGCCGTTCCTTCCTACACAGGAGGTTTTTAAGTTTCAGTTTTAGTTTTAGAGATACAGCACAGAAACAGGCCCTCCGGCCCTCTGGGTCCGTGCCGACCAGCGATCCCCGCTCATTAACACTAGCCTACTCACTCACACTGGGGAGAATTTTGACGTTTATACCAAGCCAATTAACCTGCAAACTTGTACCTCTTTGGAGTTAATTCCGTACTGGCCAGCCCCACGGAGCCTGCTGCATCTTTGTTCTTCGTTAGATAGATACAGATAGCAGGCTGTAGATTGATGTTGCATGTTAACCAATCACACACCAGCCAGCATCTCTAACTCCACCCCACTGTAATACTTATACTAATACTATTTCCCAGCACCGACAGTTTGAGCAGCCGGGATGTGTTGATGACTAACTATCCTTCGTGCTGTTAAGTTTTAGTACTGATTAAAGATGTGTTTGAATCATGTACTGAGTCTGGAAGTCATTGACACAGGCCCTTCGGCCCATCGAGTCCGTGCCGAAGATCAAACACCCATCCACGCCAACACAAAGTGCTGGAGTAAAGGGCCTGTCCCACCAGCATGCAACTCTATGCGATTAGCACGACCTAACGTGGTCGCTTGAGCCGTCCGGCGTCGCGGGGCCGGTCCCACTTCGATCGCCGGAGCCGTGTGGAATTGTGCGGAGTTCGTCCCGACATCGCGCGGGGCTCCGAAAAACTGACCATGTTCAAAACTTCCGCGCGGCAACGGCTTGTCAGCTCGCAGTCGCCTCGACGCATTACACACCGCCCCGACATCGTGCCTCCGTGAACCTATCACATAGGTGCCTCCGTGACCCTCTATGTGTGTGGCTCCATGGCCCTCTGTGTGTGTGTGCCTCTGTGCCCCTCTCTGTGAGCCCCTCTCTGTCCTGGTGAACTTACCGTTTACTTCGCTCCAAGTTCGCCTCACTTTGCGCCGCGTTGCGCCACTCACCCGACCTCCGCGCGGCCCTCGCTGCTGGTTTGGTCGCGCTTGCCGCATGCAGGCGCATGCTGGTGGGAACGGCCCTGTACAGGGGATCACCCGACCTCCGCACGGCCCCCGCTTCTAGTTTGATCGCATAGAGTTGCATGCTTGTAGGACAGGCCCTTAACTCAGGCGGGTCAGGCAGCATCTCTGGAGAAAAAAGATGGGTTTCGTTTCACGTCGGGACTTGTGTCTACCTTCATTAATAAACCAGCATCTGCAGCCTCTTTCGACGCACTAAATGTTCCCATTGCTATACAAGCTTTTACTATGTTTTTATGCTTCTCATGAAGCTCCTTTCATTCAATATCTTTGTCCAGATTAGGGTAATTCTGAGAATTCCCGATCCTCAAGTTCACTGCTGTTTTTGGCAACATTCTAACCCCTGTCCTTAGATGTAATATTATTCTTAATATCCCTTCACAGCCATGGCTCCCACACTTTTCCTGTTTCTTGGGCCATAACGGGAATATTTATGCGGTCTGCCATTCATATTCTTTCACAACCTGGCCATAGTCAAGTCAAGCCTCATTCTTCCCGGATTTGACTTCTTCAGAGTGAAAAATGCTTGGGTTTCACATTGAACCGAATGATTATTAACTTTTGCAGTAAATTCTAGAGGCAGTGGCTCTCAAAGGATATTATCTACCGTTAATTCTTTTTTATTGTAGGATGCTAGATCAAATGCTGGTCCTCCGAGCTCCGGGGACGGAGGTTGGAGTCCCGATGTCATAGGTCGGAGTTCTGAGGTCAGAGGCTGACGTTGGAGGTCAAAGTCCCAAGGCCCGAATCCAAAGGTCACAAAGGGGGGCCGTCAAGATCAAAGACGGACTGGTCACGGCAGGGGGTTGGCGGGGGGGGGGGGGGGGTGGGTGGTGGTGGAAGGGGGGCGTTATAAACTAAGGGGGTTTGGAGGGGGGCACTATTGAGGCAAAAAAGAAGGGGTACTTTGTAACTTTGCCGACGTCCTTTAGGTGGTGACCCTTTGTATACCGAAGTCCAACAGTGACTTGTCCCACGTGACGTTAAACGTATTAAATCTAATCTAATGTAATTGAACGTAGAAACAAAGAACTGCAGATGCTGGTTAATACACAAGAGGACACAAAATGCTGGAGTAACTCAGCGGGTCAGGCAGCATCTCTGGAGAAAAGAAATGGGTGACGTTTTGGGTCGATGCCCTGCTTCAGACTAGTCAGGGGAAAGGGAAAGGAGAGGTACAGCCGGTGATGTAGAGAGGTATAGAACAATGAATGAAAAATATGCAACGTGTAACGATGATAAAGGAAACCGGCCATCGTTAACTGTTTGCTAGGCGAGAACGAGAAGCTGGTGCAACTTGGGTGGGGGAGGGATGGAGAGAGAGGGAATGCCGGGGTTACTTGAAGTTGGAAAAATCGATATTCATTCCACTGGGGTGTAAGCCGCCCAAGCGAAATATGAGGTGCTGCTCCTCCAATTTGCGTTTAGCCTCACTCTGACAATGGTGGAGGCTCAGGACAGAAAGGTCAGTGTGGGAACGGGAAGGGGAATGAAAGTAACCTTAGCAACCAAGAGATCTGGTAGGTCCAGGCGGACTGAGCACAGGTGTTCAACAAAATGATCGCCCAGTCCATGTTTGGTCTCACTGATGTATAAGAGTCCACACCCCTTTTCCACTCCGCTTACCTACTCTAACCACACCACCTCAGAATATCCACACATCCCTCCATCAATCTCCCTCAAGTTTCTATTCCACTCCTCCTTCCTACGACCACAATAGACAATAGACAATAAACAATAGGTGCAGGAGTAGGCCATTCGGCCCTTCGTGCCAGCACCGCCATGCAATGTGATCATGGCTGATCATCCCCAATCAAAACCCCATTCCTGCCTTCTCCCCATAACCCCTGACTCCACTATTTTTAAGAGCCCTATCTATCTCTCTCTTGAAAGCATCCAGAGAACCAACCTCCACCGCCCTCTGAGGCAGAGAATTCCACAGACTCACAACTCTCTGTGAGGAAAAGTGTTTCCTCGTCTCCGTTCTAAATGGCTTACCCCTTATTCTTAAACTGTGGCCCCTGGTTCTGGACTCCCCCAACATCGGGAACATCTTTCCTACCTCTAGGGTATCCAAGCCCTTAACAATCTTATATGTTTCAATGAGATTACCAACAGAGACCGCGAGACCCACAGAATCCTTCCAGTTTTCTGTCTTCTTAGCTAGTTTTAGATTAGTTTAGTTTTAGTTTGGAGATACAGCACGGAAACAGGTCCTTCGACCCAACGAGTCCACGCCGACCAGCGATCCCCATACACGAGCACTATCCCACACACACTGGGGACAATTTACAATTTTATCAATTGACCTATAAGCATGTACGTCTTTGGAGTGTGAGAGGAAACCGGAGCACCCGGAGAAAACCCACGCAGGTCATGAGGAAGAACGTACAAACTCCATACAGGCTCACCCGTAGTCGGGATCGAACCTGGGTCTCTGGCGCTGTAAGGCAGCAACTCTACCGCTGCGTGTTTTGATATGTGTCTACTTACTATATAGGTAAAACAAGCAGATATTAGAGGGAGTAAAATGGCTACACACGCACTCGTGTCGGGATCAAAAAACAGGAATTATTTATTTCCAAGTCAAAGGTCACTGACTGATTTACATAATTATATGCACAAGTCTGAGCATATGCGAGAATGAGTACAGATATGCATAAATTTGAACCCCAAGAAGGCTGCCGGCCCAAATGGAGCACCTGGTAAGGTGCTCAAAGCGTGTGCCCACCAGCTCACCGTCATCTTCACCAGAATCTTCAATCTCTCCCTGGACCAGGCAGTTATCCTGTCCTGCCTAAAATCAGCCACAATCGTCCCAGTGCCGAAGAAGTCTCCCATCACCAGCCTAAACGATTACCGTCCCGTGGCCCTCACTCCGGTAATCACGAAGTGCTTCGAGAGATTGGTCCTCCAGCACATCAAGGACTATCTCCCTCCAGACTTCGACCCCCACCAGTTCGCCTATCGCCCAAACAGGTCCACAGAAGACGCCATCACTGTAGCTCTCCACTCTGTGCTGAGCCACCTGGAGCAGGGGCAGAGCTACATCCGGATGCTCTTTGTGGATTACAGCTCAGCATTCAATACTATAATTCCGGACATTCTCATCGACAAACTGGTCACTCTCGGCCTCCCCACTCTCACATGTGCCTGGATAAAGGACTTCCTCACCAACCGGCCCCAGACTGTGAGACTCGGCCCCCACCTCTCCTCCACTCGCATGTTGAGTACCGGCTCCCCGCAGGGCTGTGTGCTAAGCCCCCTCCTATACTGTCTCTAAACCCACGACTGTAGTCCGGCCCACAACAACAACCGAATCGTCAAGTTTGCTGACGACACTACAGTAGTCGGACTCATCTCAAGGGGAGATGAGGCAGCCTACAGAGAGGAAGTCCTGAAGTTGACAGCCTGGTGCTCAGAAAACAACCTGGCTCTGAACACCAAGAAAACCAAAGA
>OY740792.1:5281453-5283953 GCA_963514005.1 Raja brachyura | reverse complement strand
CGGGTGAGGCAGCATCTATGGAGCGAAGGAAATAGGCGACGTTTCGGGTCGAGACCCTCCTTCAGGCTGATGTGGAAGGGGGGCGGGAAGAAGAAATGAAGAGGCGGAGACAGTGGGCTGTGGGAGAGCTGGGAAGGGGAGGAGAAGGAAAGAGAAAGCAAGGACTACCTGAAATTGGAGAAGTCAATGTTCATACCGCTGGGGTGTAAACTGCCCAGGCGAAATATGAGGTGCTGCTCCTCCAATTAACAATGGTCCTCACTCTGGCCATGGAGAAGGCCCAGGACAGAAAGGTCGGATTGGGAATGGGAGGGGGAGTTGAAGTGCTGAGCCACCGGGAGATCAGGTTGGTTATTGGGAACCGAGCGGAGGTGTTGTCCCTTTCAAAGTCATCAGAATCTCCTGAGGCTTGTTGCTGGTGCAAGCTCATGGCGCCATCTGGTGGTGGAGAGAGTTTGCAAAGAACTTTCTCTCCGCACTTGGTCTTCAACGGCCTAGGACCATAAATGGTTTCTATCGCCCTCTCCTGAGGAACTTTGGTATCACTTCAAAGAAAGTGCTGGAGAAACTCAGCGGGTCAGGCAGCATCTCTGGAGAGAAGGGATGGGTGACGTTTCGGGTCGAGGTCCTTCTTCTGAACCAGCATCCTTCCTACACCCTTCCCCTCACCTCTTTATACCAGCTACCTCCCTGCCACTCCACGTGGCTGAAGAATGGTCCCAACCCGAAACGTCGCCTGCCCATTCCCTCCACCAGATGCTGCCTGACCCGCCAGCACTTTGTGTTTTGCTGCAGATTTCAGCATCTGCAGTTTCTTGCGTCACCTCCAACTTGAGTTTTCAGCCCCGACTGACCATCAGTATAAGACACAAAGTGCTGGAGTAACTCAGCGGGTCAGGCAGCGTCTGTGGAGAAAATAGATAGGACATGTGATGGATCGGGGCCCTTCTTCATTGATTGGAGTGGGTGAGGAAAGGTGGATGAGAGCTTGGTGGGGGTGGGACAAAGCCTGGTGAGTGATAGGTGGATACAGGCGAGGCGTCACCTATCCGTGTTCTCTAGAGATGCTGCCTGACCCGTTGAGTTACTCCAGCACTCTGTGTCTTTTATTGCAACCCAGCACCTGCAGTTCCTTGTGCTCCTTGAATTATGATTCTCGATATAATTCTCCAAGATTCTGGCAACATCTTGTCGTGCTGAGGTACCAGATTTTAGTTTAGTTTGGTTTAGTTTATTGTCACGTGCACCGAGGTACATTGAAAAGCGTTTTCTTGCAAGCTATCTAGCCAGCAGAAAGACTATACGTGATTATAATCAAGCTCCCGATAGTGTACAAACATATGTTAGAGGGAATGAGAGGGTGGCACGGTAGAGTTGCTGCCTCACAGCGGGTGAGACCCGGCTTCGATCCTGACTACGGGTGCTGTCCGTAAAGGGATTTGCACATTCTCCCTGGGACCCCGTGGGCTTTCTTCTGGTGCTCTGGTTTCCTCCCTCACTCGAAAGACATACAGATTGTAGGTTAATTGGCTTCAGTAAGTTGTAAAAATGATCCCTGGTGTGTGTAGGGTAGTGTTAGTGAACTGGGTGGCTAGACGGCACGGACTTGGTGGGCCTGTTTCCACACTGTACCTCTACAGTCTAAAGAATATCGTTTAGTGTGAGATAAAGTCCAGTCAATTCTGATTAAAGATAGTTTGAGGGTCTCCCATGAGGTGGATGGTAGGTCAGGACCACTGTCTAGTTGCCTGGCCCGCTGAGATACTCCAGCATCTTGTGTCTCTCTTCGATGTAAACCAGTATCTGAGCTGTTGGTGGGATGGTTAAGTTGCCTGAAAACGCCGTTGTTTTGGTGTTGCCCCAGCTAGGAGAAAAGTGTGTGCTCACGTCTACTCTCCACGCACTAGGGCCAGTTGAGTGTGGCAAAGGGTCTCGACCCGAAACGTCACCTATCTTCCTTCTCTCCAGAGATGCTGCCCCGAGTTACATCCAGTTATTTTGGAGTAACTCAGCCACTTGCAGCGGCCACTGGGTGTCAGTAGAGAGCCGGCGGGAGCAGTGTGTGTTTGTTCAGCTAAATCACTCAACACAAGCTGCTGATTGAGCCTCTCCACCTGAGCCTCGGCCAGCTGAGTGAGATCACGCTAACCCACCTCCTCAGCAGGAAAATCCACCTTAAATTTAATGTTACCACTGTGAAAAGGACAAGCAACCATTTAAAAGAACACTAAAACAGACACAAAGTGCTGGAGTAACTCGGCGGGACAGGCAGCATCTCTGGAGAGAAGGCATGGGTGACGTTTCGGGTCGAGACTGTCTTGATGCAGAGATGCTGCCTGTCCCTCTGCGTTACTCCAGCATTTTGTGTCTATCTACGGCATCTGCAGTTCCTTCCTGCACACTAGTTTAAACTAGTTTAGTTTAGTTTAGATTTGCAGTGTGGAAACAGGCCCTTCGGCCCACCGAGTCCGTGCCGACCAGCATACACAAACACTATCCT